>VDFB02116824.1:0-54158 GCA_007258455.2 Sequoia sempervirens | reverse complement strand
TTTTTACAAGGAGAAACATTATGAGGAGTTGTTTGGATTACTGACTGGGCTCAACTTGGTAGGTGGCTAGTTGGACACATTTTTTGGGTCCAAATTCTTTCATCTAGGCCCTCAAAATAAACTTTTATTATTTTTTTTTCTAGTTTTTACAAAGTTGTTTGCTTTAATAACTTAGAACTCATGTTTCCAATTTGAACTGTAAGATGAAAATTCGTGTCACCATAGTGCTAGGAAGTTTTTTGGAAAAATTTGGACTCAAAGGGAAGGAGGGAAAGAGAGAGATAGATATAAATCTAGACTCGAAGGGAAGGGGGGGGGAGAGAGAGAGAGATAGAGGATGGAGAATGATGCAGGGACTTCTGAAGGTCATAAAATTTCAATTGATTATCCATTTGGGCTTAGTTTTATAGGGAGATGCATTATAAGGAGTTGTTTAGATTGTTGACTAAGCTCAACTCGGTAGGTGGCTCTTTTGACACATTTTTTTGAGGTTGAATTCTTTCATCTGGACTCTCAAAATCAATTTTGCTTTTTTTTTTTCTAGTTTTTGAAAAATTATTTTCTTTAATAACTTGAAACTCATATTTCCAATTTGAACTGTAAGTTGACAATTCATGTCCCCATAGTCTTAGGAAGTTTTTGGTAAAAATCTAGACTCAAAGGGAAGGGGGGAGAGAGAGGGGGGTTGAGAGGGTGAGAGAGGGAGGGAGGGGGAGATAATGATAAGATTCAGTAAAAAAAATATGTTACGTAATAATTATAATATAATATAAATTTTAATAATTTAACTTTTGATTAAATAATTAATAAATTATATATAAAAAAATGGTTACTTTTTGATTAATATAATTTAAAACATAACTAGATTTATATAATAATTATGTTAAATAACAAGTGACGCAGTGCGTCGAGTTCCTACCGCCAAACAAGAAGCTTCTAGGTTGGTAGGGGAAAGGAAAATATGGTTGAAGATTTGTAAAATGAGTTGTAAAACTTAAATGTAAGTTTCTAGTATATGTTGATTAATTGTAGTTGAAATTTAGATTTTTGTATTGAACACAGAAAAACAAAACCAATGAAATAAAAGACTATCATGTGAGAAGCAAAATATAGAGGCTAGAGTTTGTTATTGATACTATGAGATGTGTCTTTTTTTTCTGCACTAGAACTTGTTGGAACGAGTGTATATTAAAATTCATATTTTTTGTGTGCTTGTTAAATAATATCAATAATTTTTTATATAAAAGTAATTTAGGAATTTAAATTGGTTTAGTGTGAAAGTGGAGAGTTTATTTGTCAAGGTAGTACTAGGGAAATGGGCAAAGCAATTGTCATATTGAAAGAAACAAAGAAGGCCATATTTAAAAAAATATTTAGTAAACATAGTTATTTGTTAACATTTTAATCGTTTCGACTAGATATGTAAGCAATATAAAATAATAAATTAAAAGCATTATACAAAATGGAGAAATTTAAAATATAAAAGTATTTTATTTTATTTTATATACAAGACATATAAAATATAAATGTCAGTAAACATATAAATCATTTTGACTAGATATGTAAGTCATAAAATAAAAATATTAGTAATAAGTTAAAAATTTAAAAGCATTTTACAAAATGAAGATATTAAAAATATAAAAGTATTTTATTTTATTTTATATACAAGACATAAAATAAACATATTAGTAATAGGTTGGAAATTTAAAAGCATTTTACAAAATTAAGATATTAAAAAATATAAAAGTATTTTATTTATTTTTATATACAAGACATATAAAATATAAATATTTGTAATAAGTTAAAAATTCAAAAGTATTTTATCTTCTTTAATACCATATTATAATTTTCAATTAATAGTAATATTTTTGAATATTTTAACCATCTCTATTTTTTTATAATATATTTAAACACTATCTCTAAATTAAATTCATTTTTTAAAATAAATAAATTATAATTAATTTTATTTACCCTGAATTTAGAAAAGAACATATGCCTATGAAAAATAGGCCATAAAAAGTAAAGTCAATAGGAATAAAAACTTTATATCTAGACTGGAGGTTTAAATATTAATTAATTTACTTTCAAATATTAATGCAGTTACGTCATTGAGAAGTCCCGCAAAAAATAATATGTTGAGGCTAGTGGTATGGAGCAATCCCAATACCTCGTAGTGTGTTAATGGTGAATAGGTGTAAACGGAATGCTTCTGTATGCCTCGTTATGTTGCATACCTTCCAGATGTCAACTGAGTGCATAGATAGTGAGAATGGCAAGGGTGTTACATGTAAATGTGTGAGAATATAGACTAGAAACAAATTTGTCCTTTGATTGATGCATTATAATATGGTCTACAATTTTTTTGAAGAATGTTGAGGCACAGAGAAGTGTTTTATTGTTTCGAAGGCAAAGGACATTTGCAGAAGAACAACTAAATATTGCAGAATGCCATGGAGGTGAGTTGTTATTGCTTTGTAAAGTATCAGAGATTGAATGTACAAGAACTTTCACTATTTGGTAAAACAAATGGAAATGGCTATTTCTATATTTTTTAGAAAACCTAACCTAGAAATCCTACCAAAGTAATTGCACATGACATATTCTATGTATGTCATAAACATGAAATAGTAAAAGCCGAGAAGCAGGCTACATATGGAAAACTAAATGCTTTGGGAAAAGTCTTGTTAACTGTAAATGCATCAAATGCATTGATTGCAACAGTTTTGCATTTTACTTGTTAATTTTGTCATGTGCTTTTTTGTTTTATGTTTATGAATAACATATTATGTGTAATCGGTTGTGGTCATTTGTTTAAATTGTCCTTGTAACAAGAACCATTTTTTGGAATTGGAGTGGAGACAAAGACTTGTAGAGCTGAAAATATACTTGATTCTTGAAGGAGAGATTGGGAGGTTAGAATATCAGATGTTTTTCTCCTTTGTTTCCAATGAAGTTTTATTCTTCGAATGTTTGGGAAGATTAAGCGAATTGTTTGAATTTGTCTAATTTTTTCCCATAAGCAAGCGACTTTTGCAATCTTCGGTTTTCCCTTTCGTAATTCTCGTATGCCTATTGTGTATGAATTCCAAAGGAAACAATTACACATATCTAGCATTGTAACCTTAGTCAAAAAAAGAATTGGTGTATGCATGAAATTGGTCAATGCATTTATTGTTGTAGGGTATATTAGGCTAAGAAGAAAGCCTATACAATTTGCATTTAACCTATTCCTTGGCTTCAACTATTTCATGTTTGTTGGTTGCATAGCATATTCCATGTACTGTATCTATTTCCCCCATGAGGGATTGTAATAGTAAGCAATACCTCTAGTTGCAAGAGCACAGAAGAGTGGGGACATTTTTCCTCTATTTCTAAGAAAGAGCAACAAAACCAATGGAAAAAGGCACAGTAGTTAATAAAAACTTTATTGTAAGAGCTAATAGCCTATTTAATAACAGATAATAAAGTTTTGGCGAGTTATAATAATTGATTTGCAAAATGTTGTTCACAGGATTTGCAGACTCAACTGAATATTGTCACACACTTACACGTAACAGTCCTACTATTCTTAGCATACATGCACTTGGTTCATCTATACAGTGTGTGCAAGATGTTGAAGCATACACAAGCATTTTCGTTTAGGATTGGTCCCTTTGATTAACACTAGCATATCATGTTTTTCAAGGAACTTTTGGGTGTTGTTGCCTCGCACAATTTTCATCCACTAATTAAATGTTTTCTACAATATATAATGTCCCCCTATTTTCCTAATTTACTTAAATGAAAATGAATAATAAACCTACTCCAACCAATAGAAAAAGAGATAAATCATAATTTTCAAACACAAAAAACATTTCCTTAAATCCCAACTATAGGAAAAAGACAAAATTTTAAAAAAATACAATTTCATTGGCCAAACAACTATTTCAAAAGAAAATTCAATGAATGCGATAGTAAACATGACTAGTTCATTCACTATGTTTTGTTATAAAGTGGATGTTGTTGCTTATCGATTTATCCACATAAACGAAGTTACTGGGAAAATAGCTCAAAGAGAACTCAATCAAGTATCAAGTGAATCTTTCATGTCTCAAATTTATCATTAATCTCTTTTCCTATCACGTGGAGTAGGTCTGCTACTCTTCTTTGTGTAGGAAAATAAGCGAAATAGAAACACATTATAAAGTTTGTCAAATAAATTTGATTGGCCAACCAAGTATGTCAAATTAAAATGCAATAATTGCAGTAGTAACTTGGCCATTAAAAACATGCATGTTTTATATTTGAGACATATAACATACTTAAAAGTTGTAATACTGAATTTTAATCCATTTTAATAGGAACATTTAGAAAATAAAGTATTGTCTAGCATATAAAGGAAAAAGATGTCAACTATAAAATAAAAGTGGAAAGAAGTTTAAAGCCATAGAACATGAAATGTAATTATATAGGCGAAAGAGCTAGGAACAAAAGAATAACAAAAAGAGAAGTGCAGGTTGATGCAATGGCAGGTAGCTTTGCACTTGCTTGTGTTTCTTTGTCAACTACAATGCCATTATTATGATTAGTACAAGAGCAATATTTTTATATAATTTTGAACATACTTTGAAAATTGAAGAGAGAGAAAAGTATTTGTATCAGTATTGTTTTGTACCTTGTTGTAGCATATGACGTTCATTCAGTTAGGAAAATAGCATATGTAATGACATTTTTTTGATTGAGGCTAAAATGGCCTTTGGTGACGAAATCCCGTAGTGCAAATATAACTGTCGATTTGTCTTTGATGTAGTCTTCATATTTTATGTTTTGAAGAGCGGGAAAGAGTTGTTGGATGACATGGTTTTGAACTGAACAGTGGATTGTTTGCTTGTCATTTGTTATGATGATAGTTTCAGGATGAAGTGAGTATATATAACTCACTTCCTTGTCACATTGGTTGCAATGAGTGCTTTCCTGCTGGAGCATGCCGTAAGTGTTGAATTTATAATTGCAAATCAGGGAAAAAGCTTCAAATGGATTGGAAAGTGTGTTTGTTGCTTTTAATGTGCCTGAAACCTAAAACATGCAAATGTAGATTGTTAGAAGGGGTAGTTTCAAAAATTTTAAATGAGAGAGCGATAAGATATTTAAAAAGTCACCTCAAATGTTGATTGCATCAAAGCAGTTAGTTTGTCCATTGTTCTTTTGTTATTCAATTTGCAAATAAATGTTGATTGACTAGTGTGGAATGTTTTCTTTTGATCTGTGCTTTTTAGGATATTTTTGAAAAGAAATGCTAGAGTTTTGTTCCTGTGTAGCTATTCCTCTATTTGCAAGTATTAGTGTTCATGAGATGCACACAGTTGCAGCTGTGTGGCAATGAGAAAGTTAGTTTTCGTTAAAAAAAAAAATAGTAGAGACCACAATGCTATAAAAAAGGGTTAAAATGGATTAGTGGTGTATGCTAGGGAGACATTTGTACCTATGCTCTATCAAATTCTGCTCTGCCATCTTTGATGTCAATTGCATATTGCATGCCTACTTTCTTAGTGCCAACAACCAAATAACCTATTGTTCTAATTGGATACTGATCTGTGGTTGCTAGTAGCTGGTTGATAGTTGTATCTGGAATTCGAAGTAATAGTCTTCAAAAAAGTGAGGCATGCTTTCAACTATGCTTGTGTCTGTCAATATGAGTATGCAATCACAGTCCCCTTTGTCATAATATGTTCTATGTGCAATTTGGAAGCCTGATATTGAAACTCCCAATCCTAGAATTATTTTGTGTTGATGTTCTTGCACAAGGTTTCCATTGATATTCAATGTAATTGTCATTTCTGCTTTGAGGTCCGTGAGATCTGCATGCACAGTACCTCATGTGTTTTGTTGACTTTGTCCAATATTGCTTTGTAGACAACAAGGATGTCTCCTTGGAATGTGTCACCAACTTTTTTTGTATTTAAGTCGTCAATTGATATGGTCTTTTTGACTTTTGTTCTGGAAGAACAGAGGAAAATGTAAATCTTATATATGGACAATGTAGAAATGCATATGATAGGGAAATAGAATAAGTTGTTTACCATGTGCTTGTGTCTTCTTCCATGTCTTGCATTTGTTGTGTTGGTCTTTTTGTTTGATCCATCATTTTTCTGCAAAGTAGTGATATAGTATTGGAGAATGTATTACCAATATATGCTTATCTATGTCTATAGTACTGTACAAAAGGTTCAAAATGTATTTTTTGAGGGTTTGCATCATGGAATAGTATAGAATATGTTGGAAAATTGGCTAGGTTGTTAAAGTGCAATTAATTTCTCCCTGGTGTCATTTTCCAAACACATTTGTATATTCAAGCATTTGGATAGTCATTGAATACAAAACACGTCTCCCCATAAGCTGATTTCATTGTTGCTTGTGTCTGGTTTCGCGGAAAAGTGCATTTTGTGTAGATATGTATCAGGATCATGCACTTTGTGCAGTCTATACACGGTTTCAGGGTCTAGTTCAATGTTGTATGATTTAATTACATCTTTATCTACTTTTGCAAGGCAACTTATAAAGTAATCTACTATTCCATTTCATAGTTCGACTAGTGTATACTAATTGCTTAGCAGTACTTGTAACAAATCAAACAAACAATCTTCAACATTGTACTTAAATGTGTCTACTCTACAAAGCCCCTTATTTTTAAGTACATTGTCTATGTTGCAAACTTGTGAGCAGCTTGCATATTCATACTTATCAACATCTATCATTTCTATACTTTGATATCTTGTATCCATTGAGAATGCATAAAGTATTAGATTGTTCAAAATGCTAATTGGCCTTAATATGTATACATGCTAAATCTTTAGTACTCTGCACATAAGTATAGTACAACAGAGGTGGTATTTTGCATAGACATTAAATTGTTTCATTACAAACAAAGAACAATGACTCAAGAATCCGACCTTGCATTTTCTTGTTCAATAATCGACTATATTTGTGGCAATGTAGATGTTTGTCTTCCACTAAAATTGTAAAAAATGGTTCCTGTTACAGGGACATATTAGACAAATGAGCATAGTGGATGACATTTTATATGTTATTCATAAACATAAAACAATCAATGCTCAATGAATGCAGTAAATGCTAGGCCTAGAATACTATTGCAATCATTTGGTTTGCATTTGATAGGTTTAGTTGGTCGATCAAATTCAATAATTTAAATGAAAGGGAATATATATGGTTTTATTACTATAGTTTGAATTAAAGGATAGATAAAATAAAAGCATAACAATGGAAACAAGTAATAAAGTTTGACAAATATTTAAGCATGAAATGCAAATTGTACAAACTTTCAGTTGATACTTGATTGAACTTTGTTTGAGCAATTTTTCTAGTTACTTAGTTTTTGTGTGTAAATCAGTAAGCAGTAGCATCCACTTTATAACAAAACTTGGAAGATGCAGTTAGCATTTTTAGCAAAGCAATGCCTTGTTTGTTATGTTTCAATTGCAAATAAGAAGATTGTAACAGTAACCCACTTTCGTAGGATTTCCAAGTTAGGTTTAGTATTTAGGACATTTTCTCATTGAATAGACATGTGCATATATTGTTTACAATGTTAACTCAACATCTTAAACTATAATGACATTGAAAAGTTCCTTGAGGAACATGATATGCTTATGTTAGTGAAAGGGAGCAATCCCAATAGCTGATAAAATAATACTCTTTTAGAATAAGGTTATAATGCTAAACAGATGTGAACGAGAAGGCTTGTCTATGCTTCCATGTCCTGCACATCTCGTACAGGTGGACAAGTTACATGTAAACATATGAGAATATTGATTTGAAACAAATTTGTCCATTGTTTGATGCATTAGAGTATGATATGCAAATCCTGAGAAAAACATTTTATAAATCAATTGTTATAGCTCACTAAAGTTTGTAGTCTGTTATTAAATACACTGCCAGCCCTTGGAATAAAGTTTTTATTAGCTAGTGGAGCTTTTTCTTGTTAGTTATGTTGTTTTTTTTAGGAACAAGGGAAAATTGTTCCCAATTTTCTAATAAGACCTTCTAAAAGTATTAAATGCTTTCTACCCTTGTATTGATATCAATGTCTCTATACCGCTGCAACTAGAAGTATTTCTTTCCAAAAGCAAGTTACTATTGCAATCATTGAATTTTCTTTTCAAATAGTTGCTTGGTTAATGAAATTGTATTGTTTAAAATATTTTCCTTTTTCCTAGAGTTGGGATTTAAGGACACATTTTTTATGTCTAAAAATTATGAGTTATCTCTTTTCCTATTGGTTGGAGTAGGTCTATTATTCATTTTCGTTTAAGTAAATTAGGAAAATAGGGGGAAATTATATATTGTGGCAAATATTTAATTAGCGGATGCAAATTGTGTGAGCTTTGGTGGTGGGCTGGTGGGTACTGAAGTAGTGAATGCATGTTTAATGCATTAAATGCAAACTTTGGGAGATGTGTTGGACAACTGGTGGGTACATAAGCAGCGAATGCATAGTTAATTCATGAAATCTCAGGCGAGTGTTGGGTTTTATTTGTGCTTATTCTTGTTTGTTTATTGTTTGTTGACAAGCTTGTGTGTTTTTAGCTCTGGGTTCCCCTCTTCCATGTTCTTTATTCTAGGAACAGTGCATTACTGGTGAGTAGCTCATCCACTTGTTTATGATACTTGATAACTATAAATATTTCTTGTTGCTACAAGGGACAAGGGGAAAAATAGGTACAGTAGATGACATATGTTATGCAACCCATAAACATGGAACATTGAAAGCAAAGGAGTAGGTGAGTATTGTAACAAACAAGAATTATCACAGAGAAAACTGAATGCTTTGAGCAAGGTCTTGTCAACTGTGGAGGAATTCAATGCATTAACTATGTATTCATTGCTTAAGTAGCGATGAGCCTATTAGTAAAGTTTGAAAAATTTGTATTTAATTCCTAAATGTTTGAAAAAAATTATTGCGCTGGTCTATTTTTTTGCAAATTTTATCATGTGCTTATGTGTTTCATGTTTTTGAATAACATATTATCTTGCACAATCTGCATTTAATAGACTATTGTTTTGATCCACCAGTCATATCATTTAATGCATCAAACATGCATTGACTACTTCAGTAATAGTGTCCTATTCTCCTAATTTACTTTAACAAAAATGAATAAAAGGACTACTCCAACCAATATTAAAAGAGATAAATTATTTATTATCTCTCAATTACAAATGAAACCATTGCAATAGTAACCTACTCCTTGGCTTTAACTGTTCCATGTATCTTGGTTACATAGCATATGTCATCCACTATACCCACTTGTACAATTAGGCCTTACGACAACAAAAACTATTTTTAGTCGCAACATGACAAAAGTTCTCATACATATGCAATTGTTTCCTTTTAGTTTTAGGCATAGTAGACAGATCAGAATTACGAAAGGGAAAACTGAATACCGTGGCTGGAGTAGGTCCACTATTCATTTTTGTTCAAGTAAATTAGGAAAACAAGAGATTATATATTTTGGAAAATATTTAATCACTGGATGCAAATTGCACAAGCTTTGGCAATAGGCTGGTTGGCATTAGAGCAATGAATGCATGATTAATGCACTAGGTCCATTATTAATTTTTGTTTTAGTAAATTATGTATATCCCATGATTGCAGTTATGCATATCTCTGATTGCAAAAGTAACATGCTTTTGGGTAAAGAATAGTTTCATGTTTATGAATTACATGGCATGCCATTCACTATGCTCATTTGTCTATTTGGGAAGTCAGATTCTTGAACCAACGTTCTCCTTTATTGTCCACAATTCTTCCAATACATAATTCTTAGACACGTTGGAAGAATTAAAATTCATTGGAAACAAAGGAGGAGAATGATACAAGAATTTGACCTTGTAGCTTCTTGTTGAAGAACTAAGTCTATGTGCAACAATATAGATCTTTGTTGCTTACTTCAATTGCAAGCAATGGTTCCTATCACATGCACAATTTAGGAAAATGAGCATAGTCTATGACATATAACATTCTATTCATAAACATAACACACACAGGCACATAATAAAATCTGCCAAATATTGAAAAATTAAATGCAAACTGTGTGAGTTTTGTTGCTGAAATGTGCTCGATGCACTTGATACACAAGCCTTGCTAGCGATTCAAATTCTATAATCTATATATAATGTCCTCCTATTTTCCTAATTTAGTTGAACGAAAATGAATAATTGACGTATTCCGACCAATAGAAAAAGAAATAAAAAATAATTTTCAAACACCCAAAATATGTCCTTAAATTCCAAGTATAGGAAAAAGACAAAAATATTTGAAACAATACAATTTGGTTGGTGAAGCAACTATTTGAAAAGCGAAATAAAAAATTGCAATAGTAATTTGCTCTTGGGAAAAAAACAATTTCATGTTTATGGATTACATGACATGCCATTCACTATGCTCGTTTATCTATTTGATGAATCAGATTCTTGAACCACACTTTTGCTTTGTTTTTCACAACTTTTCCAAGGCATAATTTTTAGGCACATTGGAAGGCTTAAAATTCATTGGAAACAAAGGGGAACAATGATACAAGAATCTCACCTTCTAATTGTTTGTTCAACAATCAAGTATATTTGCAGCCATATAGATGTCTGCCTATGACTCCAATTGCAGGCAATGGTTCTTGTTACAGGGAGAAATTAGACAAATGGGCATAGTCCATGACATATAGTATGTTATTCATAAACATGGAACACAAAACACAAAAAAAAGTGACCAACGTGATAAATTTTTGCAAACATCAAGACATTAAATACAAGTTTTTGTGAGCTTTGCTGATAGGCTGTTAGCAATGAACACAGATTTAATGCATCAAATGCCTCCACAATCATTTTCCTATGTTTTGTTATAAAGTGAATGCTAATGGTTATTGATTTAGCCACAAAAACTAAGTTATTGGGAAAATTGCTCAAACAAAACTCTATGGCTTCTCCAGCATTGAAGGGATCAACAAACTTAACAAGCATGGAAGAGGGGAATCTAGAGCTACAAACACACAAGTTTCTTGAAATAGACAATAAACAAATGAGAATTAGCACAAATGAACCCGACCGCTTTTCTAAAATCTCATGCATTACCTATGCATTCACAACTTGTGTACCGACAAGCCCACCTGCAAATCTCACACAATTTGCATTTAGTAGACTATTGTTTCTGGTGCACCACTCATACCATTTAATGCATTAAACATGCATTGATTGCTTTAGTACCTACCACCCCGCCACCAAAATCCAATGATTAAATAGTTGCAAAATATGTAATGTTCTCCTATTTTCCTAATTTACTTTAACAAAATTGAAAAATAGGCCTACTCCAACCAATAGAAAAAGAGATAAATTGTTTATTATCTCTCAATTATAAGTGAAACTATTGCAATAGTAACCTGCTCCTTGGGTTCAATTGTTCCATATATCTTGGTTTCATAGCATATGCCATCCACTATACCCATTTGTACAATCAAGCCTTATAACAACAAACAATACTTCTTATCACAACAGGACAAAAGTATTGATATTAGGACAGGAGTACTGATATCAGGACAAGTGCAGTCACTTAAGTGACTTTGTAGAATGAATACAGTTGCATTGATACAGTCCTCTGCCCCTTGTTTAAATTAGAAGCATTTGTAGGCCAAAAAGTTTGTTGAGCCACAACAATTGATTTACAAAATGTTTTTCACATAATTTGCAGTTCAAGATTTGTAAAATGAATAGTAAAACTTAAATGTAAGTTTCTGGTATATGTTGATTAATTTTAGTTGAAATTAAGAATTTTTTATTGAACACAAAAAAGTAGAACAAATGAAACAAAGCTCGCACAATTTGCATCTGCTGATTAAATATTTGCCACAATATATAATGTCGCCCTATTTTCCTTATTTATTTAAACGAAAATGAATAGTAGACCTACTCCAACCAATAGAAAAAGAGAACTCATAATTTTCAAACACAAAAACTATGTCCTTAAATCCCAACTATAGCAAAAAGAAAAAAATATTTTAAACAATACAATTTCATTGGCCAAGCAACTATTTGAAAAGAAAATTCAACGAATGCAATAGTATACATGTCTATCAACAGAAACTAATAAAGGACTATATCATGTGAAAAGAAAAATATAGAGGGTGGAGTTTGTTATTGATATTGTGAAATTCGTTTATTGTTTTTGTGCACTAAAACTTGTTGAAACAAGTGTATATTCAAATTAATATTTTTTATGTACTTGCTAAATAATATTAATAATTTTTTTATATAAAAGTAATTCAGAAATTTAATTGGTTTAGTATAAAGGTGGAGAGTTTATTTGTCAAGATAATAATAGGGAAATGGGAAAAGTGAATGTCATATTGAGAGAAACAAAGAACGCTATATTTAAAAAAAGATTTACTAAACATAGTTATTTGTTAACATATAAATCGTTTTGGCTAGATATGTAAGACAAAATAAAAATATTAGTAATAAGTTAAAAAGTCAAAAGTATTTTATCTTCTTCAATGCCATATTGTTTTTTGAATATTTTAATATTTAAATACTATTTCTAAATTCGACCCATTCAATTAAATAAACTAATTATAATTAATTTTATTTACCCTGAATTTAGAAAAGAACATATGCCCATGAAAAATAGGCCATAAAAAGTAAAGTCAATATGAGTAACAACTTTATAGGTAGATTGGAGGTTTAAATATTAATTAATTTCCTTTCAAATATTAATGGACTTACATCATTGAAAATTCCCGCCAAAAACAATATGGTGAGGCTAGTGGTATGGAGCAATCCCAATACCTTGTAGTGTGTTAATGGTGAACATGTGTAAACGAGAATGCTTATCTGTGCCTCGCTACGTTGCAAACCTTCCAAAAATTGAGTGCATGGACAATGAAAATAGCAAGGGTGTTATATGTAAACGTGTGACAATATAGTCTTGAAACAAAATTTTCCTTTGATTGATGCATTGGAATATGATCTGCAAATTTTGTGAAGAGCGTTGGGGCACAAAGAAATTTTTATTGTTTCGAAGGCAAAGGACATTTGCAGAAGAACAATCTAATATTGCAAAATGTCATAGAGACAAATTGTTATTGCCTTGTAGAGTATTAGAGATCCAACGCTATTACTACATTCATTAGAAAACCTAACTTAGAAATCGTACCAAAGTAAGAGTACATGTTATATGCTATGTATGTCATAAACATGAAACAATAAAAGTCATGAAGCAGGCTACATATGGAAAACTAAATGCTTTGGGCAAGGTCTTGTTAAATGTGAATGTATCAAATGCATTGTTTTACACGTAGCAGCCCTACCATTCTTACCCTCCATGCAACTAGTCCACATGTACCAGTTATACAAAATGCCAAAGCATACACAGGCCTTCTTGTTTACACATATTTAGCATTCTAACCTTTGGGCTAAAAAAACATTGCTTTACTGGGAAAATTGCTCAGACAAAACTCACTATAGAAATACAATTACATATATTTAGATTATTGAATTTGTTGCACCAGTTGACCATATCAAAGGAAAATCCAACAAGTATGCTTGTATTGGCATAATATTTAATGCATTAACTATGCATTCACTGCTTTGTGATGCATTAGAGATATTTTCTAAAATTTATCGTGTGCTTCAATTTTGCTAATTTTCTTGCAAGCAAATAAATATTAAAGCCGTTGCAATGAATAGAAAAACATATATGGGAAAATATATTTAAATTATACAATCTGATCGATGTTCAAAGTGAAACATTGTATATGGATTGCATATCACATGTTTGCAATTATGCATAACTTTGATTGCAAAAGTAACTTATTTTTAGTCAAAAAATAGTTTCATGTTTATGAATTACATAGTATGCCATTCACTATACTCATCTATCTATTCAGTAAGTTAGATTCTTCAACTAGGCCTCCCCTTTATTGTTCACAACTCTTCCAAGGCATAATTTTTAGATACATTGGAAGGCTTAAAATTCATTGGAAACAAAGGAGAAGAATGATACAAGAATCTGACCTTCTAGTTTCTTGTTCAACAACCAAAAATATTCACAGTCATATAGATCCTTGCCTTCGACTCCAATTGGAAGCAACGGTGCCTGTCATAGGGACACATTAGACAAATGAGCATAGTCCATGACATATAATATGTTATTCATAAACATGAAACACAAAAGCACATGATAAAATTTGCAAAAAAAAAGACCAACACAATAATTTTTTGCAAACATTCAGACGTTAAGAACAAATTTTGCAAGCTTCGCTGATAGACTGATGGCTATCCAAGCAATGAATACATAGTTAATGCATTGTAGGCATCCACAGTCGACAAAATGACATATAATATGTTATTCATAAACATGAAACACAGAAGCATATGATCAAATTTACAAAAAAATAAACCAACGTGATAAATTTTTGCAAACATTCAGACATTAAATACAAATTTTGCAAGCTTTGTTGATAGGCTGGTGGCTACTCAAGCAATGAATACATAGTTAATGCATTGAATGCCTCCACAGTCAACAAGACCTTGCTCAAAGCAATTTTTTTTCCCTGTGATAATTCTTGTTTGTTGTAATAGTCACCTACTCCTTCACTTTAACTGTTCCATGTTTGTAGGTTGCATAGCATATGCCATTTATTGTTCCCATTCCCCTTGTCCCTTGTAACAACAAGCAATACTTCTAGTTATCAAGTATCATAAACAGATAGACAAGCTGCTCACCAGTAGTGCATTGCTCCTAGAATAAAGAACATGGAAGGGGGGAACCTAGAGCTAAAAGCACACAAGCTTTTCAAAAATATTTTAAACAATACATTTCATTGGACAAGTAACTATTTCAAAGGAAGATTTAACATTTGCAATAGTAACTTGTTGCAATTTTATTCATTCTACAAAGTCACTTAAGTTGGAGCCCTTGTCATGATATGAGTACTTCTGCCCTATTGCGACTAGAAGTATTCTTTGTTGTTATAAGGCCTAATTGTACAAATGGGTATAGTCAATGACATATGACATGGATAAGTTGAAGCCAAGGAGCAGGTTACTATTGCAATGGTTTCATTTGCAATTGAGAGATAATAAACAATTTATCTCTTTTTCTATTGGTTGGAGTAGGCCTATTATTCATTTTTGTTAAAGTAAATTAGGAAAATAGGAGGACATTATATATTTTTCAAACATTTAATCACTAGGTGCAAATTGTGCCAGCTTTGGCAGTAGGCTAATAGCTGAAGTAGTCAATGCATGTTGTATGCATTAAATGGTATGACTGGCGGATTAGAAATAATAGTCTATTAAATGCAAATTGTGTGAGATAATATGGTATTCATAAGCATGTAACACATAAGCACACGGGAAAACTTACAAAAAAAAAAAGACCAAAGCGATATTTTTTTGCAAATATCTAGACACTAAATGAAAATTTTGCAAGCTTTGATGATAGGCTGGTAGCTATTCAAGCAATGAATACATAGTTAATGCATTGAATGCCTCCATTGTTAACAAGACCTTGCTTGGAAAAATTTATTGTGTGCTTTTGTGTTTCATGTTTATGAATAGCATGTTGTATGTCATGGACTGTGCTCATTTGTGTAATTGAAGTGGGGGACAAAGATTGATATCACTGCAAATAGACTTGGTACTTCAACAACAAGCTGTAAGGTCAGATTCTTGTATCATTCTCTCGCTTTGTTTGCAATGAAATTTAATTCTTTTAATGTGTCTAAGAATTATGTATTGGAAGACTTGTGAACAATAAAGGAGAACACTGGCTCAAGAATCTGACTTTCCAAATAGACAGATGGGCATAGTAAATGACATGCCATGTTATTCATAAACATGAAACTATTTTTTCCCAAAAGCATGTTCTTTTTGCAATCAGAAATATGCATAATTTCATTCATGGGATATGCAATTCATTGGTTAAATATTTTCCACAATTTATAATGTCTTCCTACTCTCCTAATTTTCTTAAACATAAATCAATAATAGACCTAGTGTATTAATCATGCATTCATTGTTGTAGTGCCAACCAGTCCACTAGCAAACCTTGTGCAATTTGCATTCGGTAATTAGATATTTTCCAAAATATATAATTTCCTATTTTCCTAATTTACTTAAACAAAAATGAATAGTAGACCTACTGCAAGACAATCAAATTTGATTGCCCAAGTAAGTATTACAAATGCAAATGAGAAAATTAAGAATTGAATGCAAATTGTGACAGATTTGACAGTGGGTTGGTAGGTACTAAAGCAGTTAATGCATGTTTAATGCATTAAATGGTATGACTGGCAAATCAAAAACAATAGTCTATTAAATGAAAATTGTGCAAGATAATACGTTATTCATAAACATGAAACACAAAAGCACATGATAAAATTTTCCAAAAAAAAGAAATTTTTGTAAACATCTAGACATCAAATACAGATTTTGCGACCTTTGTTGATAGGCTCATGGCTACTCAAGTAGTGAATATTAGTCAATGCATTGAATGCCTCCATAGTTGACAAGACCTTGCTCAAAGCATTCAATTTTTCCTATGATAATTCTCGTTTGTTGCAATAGTCGCCTACTCCTTGGCTTCAATTGTTCCACGTTTATCGGTTACATAGAATATGTCATCTATTGCACCAATTTGTTCCCTTAGCCCTTGTAACAACAAGCAATACTTCTAGTTATAAAGTATCATAAACAGACAGACGAGCCACTCACCAGTAATGCACTATTCCTAGAATAAAGAACACAGAGAGCTAAAAACATACAAGCTTTTCAACAAACAATAAAAAAATGAGAATTAGGACAAATAAAACCCAACATTCCCCTCAGATTTCATGAATTAACTATGGATTCACTACTTGCATACCCACAAACTCTCCAACACATCTCGTAGAATTTGCATTTAATAGATTAAACATGCATTCACTGCTTCAGGATTAAATATTTTCTAGAATATATAATGTCCCCCTATTTTCCTAATTTACTTAAATGAAAATGAATAATAGACCTACTCCAATCGATAGTAAAAGAGATTAAACATAATTTTCAAACACAAAAAATTTGTCCTTAAATCCCAACTATAGAAAAAATTCAAAAATATTTTAAACAATACAATTTGATTGGCCAAGCAACCATTTCAAAAGAAAATTCAACAGTTTCAATGGTAACTTGCTTTTGTACAAAAAATAGTATCATTTTTATGAATTACATGGCACGCCATTCACTATGCTCATTTGTCTATTCGGTAAGTCAAATTCTTGAACTAGGCTTCTCCCTTATTGTTCACAACTCTTCCAAGGCATAATTTTTAGGCACATTGGAAGACTTAAAATTTATTGCAAACAAAAGGGAAGAATGATACAAGAATCTAACCTTTCAGTTCTTTGTTGAACAACCAAGTATATTTGTAGTCATATAGATGTTTGCATCCGACTCCAATCACAAGCAACGGTTCCTGTCACAAGGAAAAATTAGACAAATTAGCACAGTTCATGACATATAATATGTTATTCATAAACATGAAACACAAAAACACATGATAAAATTTACAAAAAAATAGTCAAATGTGATGAATTTTTGCAAACATCCATACATTAAATTAAAATTTTGCGAGCTTTGTTGATAGGCTAGTGGCCACCCAAGAAATAAACACATAGTTAATGCATTCAATGCCTCCACAGTCAAAAAAACCTTGCTCAAAGCATTCAATTTTTGCTGCAATAATTCTCATTTATTGCATTAGTCGCCTACTCCTTCGCTTCAACTATTCCATGTTTATGGATTACATAACATATGCCATCTACTGTACCCACTTGTCTCGTTCACCCTTGTAATAGCAAGCAATACTTCTAGTTGTCAAGTATCATAAACTGATAGATGAGCCACTCACCAGTAGTGCACTATTCCTACGACTCCTCCCGTGTTCAAGCATTGCACAAAATAATGAACATGGAAGAAAGGTACCTAGAACTAAAAACATACAAGATTTTCAACAAACAATAAACAAATGAGAATAAACACAAATAAAACCCAACACAAGCCTGAGATTTCATGAATTAACTATGCATTTACTACTTGTGTACCCACTAGCCCTCCAACACATCTCACACAATTTTCATTTAATGTATTAAACATGCATTCAACACAACATTTATAATAACTTTTCATGTGCAAATATACTTAATTCTTGAAGAAGAGACCGTGGGGTGAGAATTTCGAATAATTTATCCCTTTTCTTTCCAGTGAAGTTTGATTCTTCAAATGTCTGTAAAAATTATGCCAATTGTCTGAATCTATCTAATTTATGTTGGTAATCAAGCGACCTTTGCAACCATTTGATTGCAATAATGTTGTTGTCAGAGATGTGCATGATTGCAATCATGTGATATGCAATTCATATGCAATTTTTCACATAGTGCATTAATTAGATTTGCTTACAAGCAAATGAATGTTAGGGCTGTTGTGTTGAATAACAAAATAGAAACGGGAAAATATACTTAAATTATACAATCTGATCAATGCACAAAGCAAAACATTGCATATGGATTCCATATCACATGCTTGTAATTATGCATAACTCTGATTACAAAAGTAACTTGCTTTTGGCCAAAAAATAGTTTCATGTTTATGAATTACATGGCATGCCATTCACTATACTCATTTGTCTATTTAGTAACTCAGATTCTTGAACCAGGCTTCTCCTTTATTGCTCACAACTCTTCCAAGCCATAATTTTTACACACATTGGAAGACTTAAAATTCATTTGAAAGAAAGGAGACAGATGATGCAAGAATCTAACCTTCTAGTTTCTTGTTCAATAACCAAGAATATTTACAGTCATATAGATCTTTGCCTCCGACTCTAATTGCAATCAATGGTTCTTGTCATAGGAACAAATTAGACAAATGATCACATCCATGACATATGATGCTCCATGACAATGACTAACAAGATTTCAAAATGAATTCATTCAATAGTACTTGCTGCAAGCGTATTCATAGTAAGTGGCTGCCTTTGTCTTGATATCAGTACTTCTCTCTTGCTGCGACTAGAAGTATTATTTTTTGTTATAAGGGATGATTGTACAAATGGGTATAGTAGATGACAAATGACATCAAAGGTTTGAAGCGAACGAGCAGGTTACTATTGCAATGGTTTCATCTGCAATTGAGAGATAATAACATTTTTATCTCTTTTTCTATTGGTTGGAGTAGGCCTATTATTCTTTTTTGTTAAAGTAAATTATGAAAATATGAGAACATTATATATTTTGCAAATATTTAATCATTGCATGCAAATTGTGCTAGCTTTGAAGCGGGGTCGTAGGTACTGAAGTAGTCAATGCATGTTCAATACATTAAATGGTATGACTGGAAAATCATAAACAATAGTATATTAAATGCAAATTGTGCAAGATAATTTTTTGCAAACATCCAGACATTAAATACAAATTCTGCAAGCTTTGTTGATAGGCTAGCAGCTACTCAAGCAATGAATACATAGGTAATGCATTGAATGCCTCCATAGTCAACAAGACCTTGCTCAAAGCATTCAATTTTTCCTATCTTAATTCCCGTTTGTTGCAATTCTTCTATTGGTTGGAGTAGGCCTATTATTCATTTATATTAAACTAAATTAGGAAAATAGAAGGACACTATATTTTGCAAATATTTAATCACTAAATGTAGATTGTGCCACCTTTGATGACGGCATGGTAGATACTCAAGCAATCAATGCATGTTTAGTGCATTAAATGGTATGATAGGTGGATTAGAAACAATAGTCTATTAAATATAAATAACATAGGAAATGCATTAAACAATTTTAGCAAAGAAATGAAATCGACAAGTGCGTTAAGAAACATGATATGCTGGTATTAGTGATAGGGACCAATCCCAATATCTTGTAGTATGTTGTTTCTAACTAAAGCAATACTCTTTTAGATCTTTGAGAAAGGTCTTGTTCCTTGTAGAGGCATACAATGCATTAACTCTGAATTCATTGCTTAGATAGGCACTAGCCTACTAGCAAAGTATTTTAAACAATACAATTTCATTGGACAAGAAACTATTTCAGAAGTGAATTCAATGATTGCAACAGTAACTTGTTGCAACTATATTCATTCTATAAAGTCACTTAAGTGCCCGCCCTTTCCTTAATATCAGTACTTCTGTCCTATTGCTACTAGAAACATTATTCACTGTTATAAGGCCTAATTGTACAAATAGGTATAGTAGATGACAAATGACATGAAACAGTTGAAGCCAAGGAGTAGGTTACTATTGCAATGGTTTCATTTGCAATTGAGAGATAATAAACAATTTATCTTCTTTTCTATTGGTTGGAGTAGGCCTATTATTTATTTTTGTTAAAGTAGATTACGAAAATAGGACATTATATATTTTGCAAATATTTAATCACTGAATGCAAATTGTACCAACTTTTCCTGCGAGGTGGTAGGTGTTGAAGCAGTCAATGCATGTTTAATGCATTAAATGGTATGACTAGCGGATCAAAAATAATAGTCTATTAAATGAAAATTATGCAAGATAATATGTTATCCATAAACATGAAACACATAAGCACATGGTAAAATTTGCAAAAAAAGACTAACACGATAAATTTTTGCAAACATCCAGACATCAAATACAAATTTTGTGAGCTTTGCTAATAGGCTCATGGCTACTCAAGCAATGAATATATAGTCAATACATTTATTGTACCCATTTGTCCCCTTAGCCCTTGTAACAACAAACAATACTTCTAGTTAACAATTATCATAAGCAAAAAAAAAAATCACTCACCAATAGTGCACTATTCCTAGAATTAAGAATATGGAGAGCTAAAAACACACAAGCTTTTCAACAAACAATAAACAAATGAGAATTAGCACAAATAAAACCTAGCACCCGCTTGAGATTTCATGAATTAACTATGCATTCACTACTTGCATACCCATAAGCTCTCCAACACATCTCACATAATTTGCATTTAATGGATTAAACATGCATTCACTGCTTTAGGATTAAATATTTTCCAGAATATATAATGCCCTCTTATTTTCCTAATTTACTTAATTAAAAATGAATAATAGACCTACTCCAACCAATAGAAAAAGAGATAAAACATAATTTTCAAACACCAAAAATATGTCATTAAATCCCAACTATAGAAGAAACACAAAAATATTTTAAATAATACAATTTGATTGGCCAAGCAACTATTTCAAAATCGAATTCAACAATTGCAATAGTAGCTTTCTTTTGAACAAAAAAAAGTTTCATGTTTATGAATTGCATGGCATGCCATTCACTATGCTCATCTGTTTATTCAATAAGTTAGATTCTTGAACCAGACTTCTCCTTTATTGTTCACAACTCTTCCAAAACATAATTTTTAGGCACATTGGAAGACTTAAAATTCATTGCAAACAAAGGGGAAGAATGATACAAGAATCTAACCTTCCAGTTTCTTGTTCAACAACCAAGTATATATGCAGTCATATAGATGTTTGCCTCCAACTCCAATTGCAAGCAATGGTTCCTGTTACAGGGAAAAATTAGACAAATGAGCACAGTCCATGACATATAACACATTATTCATAAACATGAACCACATAAACAATGCTAAAATTTGCAAAAAACTAGACCAACGTGATTAATTTTTGCAAACATTCAGACATTAAATAAAAAATTTGCGAGCTTTGTTGATAGGCTTCTGGCCACTCAAGCAATTAACACATAGTTAATGCATTCAATTCCACCACAGTCGACAAGACCTTCCTCAAAGAATTCAATTTTTCCTATAATAATTCTCCTTCACTTCAACGGTTGCATGTTTATGGGTTACATAGCATATGTCATCTACTATACCCAATTTCCCTGTTAGCCCTTGTAACGGAAAGCAATACTTCTAGTTATCAAGTATCATAAACACACAAACAATCCACCCACCAGTAGTGCATTGTTACAGAATAACAAACATGGAAGAGCGGAACCAAGAACTAAAAACGCACAAGCTTTTCAACAAACAATAAACTAACGAGAATAAGCACAATTAAAACCCAACACTTGCCTGAGATTTCATGAATTAACTATGCATTCATTGCTTATGTACCCACCAGCCCTCAAACACATCTCACACAATTTTCTTTGTAAGCTTTGTTGATGGACTGATGGCTACTAGCCACTCAAGCAATGAACACATAGTTAATGCATTCAATGCCTCCACAGTCAACAAGACCTTACTCAAAGCATTCAGTTTTTCCTATGATAATTCTCCTTCACTTCAACTATTGCATGTTTATGGGTTACATAGCATATGTCATCTATTGTACCCACTTTCCCCGCTAACCCTTCTAACATCAAGCAACACTTCTAGTTATCAAGTATCATAAACACACAGACAAGCCACTCACAAGTAGTGCATTGTTACAAAATAATGAACATGGAAGAGCGGAACCAAGAGCTAAAAACACACAAGCTTTTCAACAAACAATAAAGAAACGAAAATAAGAACACATAAAACCCAACACTCGCCTGAGATTTCATGAATTAAATATGCATTGACTGCTAGTGTACCCACCAGCCCTCCAACATATCTCACATAATTCTCTTTGCGAGCTTTGTTGATAGACTAGTGGTCGCTCAAGCAATGAACACATAGTTAATGCATTCAATGCCTCCATAGTCAACAAGACCTTGCTCAAACCATTCAATTTTTCCTTATCAAGTATCACAAACACACAGATGAGCCACTCACTAGTAGTACACCATTCCTACCGCTCCTCCTGTGTTCAAGCGTTGCACCAAACAACAAACATCGAAGATGGAAACCCATAGCTAAAAAAACACAAGCTTCTCAACAAACAATAAACAAACGAAAATACACTCACTTGAGATTTCATGAATTAACTATGCATTCGTTGCTTATGTACCCACTAGCTGTCCAACACATCTCCCAAAGTTTGCATTTAATGCATTAAACATGCATTCACTGCTTCAATACCCACCAGCCCACCGCCAAAGCTCGCACAATTTGCATCCACTGATTAAATATTTGCCACAATATGTAATGTCCCCCTATTTTCCTAATTTACTTAAAAAAAAATGAATAATAGACCTACTCCAACCAATAGGAAAAGAGATAACTCATAATTTTCAGACACAAAAAATGAATAACAGACCTACTCCAACCAATAGGAAAAGAGATAACTCATAATTTTCGAACACAAAAAATATGTCCTTAAATCCCAACTATAGGAAGAAGACAAAAATATTTTAAACAATACAATTTCATTGGTCAAGCAACTATTTGAAAAGAAAATTCAACAAATGCAATAGTATACCTACTTGTCGGTAGGAACTAATAATTATAATATAATATAAATTTAAATAACTTAAATTTTAATTAAATAATTAATTAATTATATATTAAAAAAAATTGGTTACTTGTAGTTAATATTTAGATTATAATATAATTTAGAAAGGCTTTGTTAAAATTTTCTAGCTTATCATATCTACACTATCTATAAATAAATTTTAAAAAATGATTTTTTTCATTACATAATTAAATTTATATATTATTTATGTAATGGTAATAATAAGTCTAATATAACAAATTCTTTTGTCCAAAATACAAAGAAAGAAGGAAGCGATGAGCAGGAAAAAAAAGTAGCAGAAGCAGGGAGGGAAACAAAATGGCAGAAGAAGGGTTTCAAACTCTTTTGCAGGTAACATCGATTCTATAGATGGCGAGGATGAAGGAGGTGGGACAGATGACAACGAGCCTACTGCTAATGTTGGTCTTGTGTTTTCTGCTCCTTTTCCTGCTACTTCAAGGGGGTTTGGACTGGAGGGCTCCCTTAGTGGCTTTGGTTCTATGGGGAGTGGCTCTACTATTGGTGCTCCTAAAAGTGTGAAAGTCTCCCCTGACTCCCTGGTTGATGACCTGTGGGCTCAAGAGTGGGATGAGGATGATTTCCTATATTATGATTTTGAAGATATTGTTGATGGTTCTTTCTTTGTTGCTTCCAGTTGTCTTGAGGATGGGCTCTATGAGGGATCAATTGAGGAGGATGAGCTTCTTCTTGATATCCTTCTAGAGGCCAGTTTGAAGACTTAGGGGAGCTTGGTTGGAAGTTTTGTTGAGAAAACTAGTGGAAATGCTCTGTTTTCTAGCCTCAAAAAGGGATTCCTTCTCCCTTTTTTTTGCTAAGGAGGGTGCTCCTTCCTCTTTTGAAGTCCTTGTTGTTTCTCCTCTGCCCCCTATAGTTGTTGACCTTCCCATTGATGGGTTGGACTATAGGGCTAAGGGTTTGAATACTAATCAAACTACTCTTCCTTCCTCCCCTATGGCTGCTTCAGAGGAGCTTCATGCTCTGGAGGATGGTGGCGAGTCTGACCATTGAGAGGTTTCTGTTGGTAGCCCCATTGCTGGTAAGGAGGATGGACAAGTTGAGTTCGATGTTCCTGACTCTACCTTTTCTGAGACTTTGGAATGGTTTAAGAGCTCCTTGGTTGGGAGATTTTGCGGCCTTTGTCCCAACATTGATGCTATTAGAAGATGGGTTTGTTGGATCTGGAAGTTCTACGATCAGGTCAAGGTACAACTACCATGATAAATGGTTTCTTCCTCTTTTCCTTTCGTTGCGAAGAAAGTTGCTCTAAGGCCCTTCTTGATGGCCCTTGGTTTTTTGGTCAGAACGACCTCTACCTTCAAAGGTGGTCTCCTAGTTTCAATCCTATGGCAAACACTCTTAAGTTTCCTATTTGGGTTTGTTTGCTAGGGCTGCCTTTGGAGTTCTAGCATGAAAAGATTTTTATGGGTATTGCTAATTCTTTTGGAAATTTCTATTCTACGAATAAGATCACAAAATTGATGAAGTGATTATTGTTTGCTAGGTTTTGTGTGTTAGTGGAGAATAACCTTATTCTCCCTGCTCAGATAACCTTATCTTCAAGATTTGGTAAGAGGGTGTGAAAATTCTCCCATTATTTGCCATTGTTGTGGTAAAGTAGGTCATACCTCCTTTACCTGCCTAAGGAAAAAGAAACAACACTTTGTTTGGAAGGAAAAAGAGAAGATGTATGTTGTTACGGAAGATCACACCACTCTCTTTCAGAAGCCTTAGGTTGATGATTCTAATGGCCCCTCTATTGATACTCCTAGTTTGATTAGTCCTATGAATGGCCCTACTTCTTCTCCTTGCAATAAAAAGATGAAAAGATTTGTGGAGATGAACCCTTGTACAACAGTTCAACAAAAATATTTGCAACAATTTTTTAAACCACCTTGAGCAGGGTGTGTAGTGCTTTGCTCCATTTTGATGGAGCTGTAGTGGTTCTATTTGGTTGTTGTCCTGTGTTGTCTTGTTGTTCTCTGCTGATTTTTGTTGTTTTGCTAAGTTGAACGATCTATCTTTCGATTTGTAAAAGGTTTCAGGGCTCTTTCAAAGCCCTTCTTATCTAATAAAAAACAAGTCTAATATAATGTAAATTTTACTATTGGAACTTTAAATTAAATAATTATATTTATATAATAATTATGTTAAATAATAACTATAATATAATATATATTTTAATAGTAATCATGTTCCTCTAACATTTCATTATGAAGTTTACAGGATACAGAGAATAGAGGCATCTAGGTACATTACCTGCACATATGTCTAGGAATCATGTATAGAGCATATCTGGTATAAATTTTTTGCAGATTCTGAACCTTATCGGTTAAGGTAATCACATGTGTTAAATGGTAATCACATGGAACTTAAGTATTGTTTACACATTTGAAAGGTGGAGCAAATTTTTTATAAATTTTATTGCACTTTTAACACATGTGTCAAATGGGATATTGTGGCATTTAAGTACTTCTTTTACACATTTGAAGTGAGAAATTTGTACATAGCACATCTATTACGAAATACTGTGCAGTTCTTGTAAGGATAACAGACTTGGGTATAACTTCCAAATGCGAAAGTAAAGTACCTTGATATCTTAGATTGCCAGTTAATATTTTTGGGGCATCCGCTTTAGAGCTCAAGTTGTACCCAAGCGTGTTATCCTTATAAGAATTCTTTATCAAACAAGGTCGTAAGAAACATGCTAAGTGTGGCTTTAAAAGCTTATCGACTAGCATTGTGCTCACTATTCTATTGTTCGGTGAGTTTAATACTCGGTCGAATTGGTTTGGTCTTTCTGTTCAAAGTTTCAGTGTTGGTAACTAGTTCTTTGGTAAGTCTGCAAATTTTTTGAATTGCTTTGTTTTCCTTATTCAACTACAATGGGCCTACATCTTTTAGTTTTTTTTTGTATTAATGCAATTTAAAGAGTTTCGACCACAAAAATTTAGAGTGTCAGATTTAATCAAGCCATGGGAAGAACCATTTTCAGATTGCATTGAGAAAGTTGAACTGCAGTGTTTTTAAAGTCAAATGTAAATCTGTGTTGAATTGCATAAAAGTTATCATTAGTGATGAAGTATTGCTTACAAATTTACAGAGATTAATTTTTCCAGCAAATCTTCTGTCCATTTTCCTATCAAACATTTTGGACTTGGTTCAAAATTATAGTGTTCTAAAATGCATAGCTAATAAGTTTGTTATTAGCTCCTACTTGGAAAATGATGCTTTACTTTGCAGTGTTCAGTAGTATGATTTCACCTAGGGTGATGAACTTGTGGGAGGTTTATTTTCAAGGCATTTCATCTTCCATAAAAAGAGATATGCATAAGTGTTTCAAGGTATGCTTTTATCAACAAACCACAATACCTTTGTTCAGCTATATCAAGCCCTCAACAAATATAGATCTGCATTTTCCATGGAGGAAATAGATGAATTTAAGAGAAATTATCATGTGATTTCTTTCTTGAGAAACCATACATGTATTCATGATCTGCAATTTTCCAATGTTCCTCAAGCTGCAAAGGGAAAGTTTTGTTACCGTTATGTTCCTGACATTAACAAATTTGTGCCATCTTACAATTTTGTCTCCAAACAAAAGCAACTGATGGTAGAAGAAATCTCAGTAAATGGTCCACCAGGGGTAAGAAATAGGTCGTCCTCATTTTGATTGGCTGGCTTCCAGAATTCATTTTGTTAAGCTAACTACCAAATTTGTTATTTTTCGGCATAAGGTCTTATTTGTCTATATTGTATAGGGTTTTTGGGTTTCTAAATGAAATTGGGTCAGTAATAGTGGTTTGTAATGGGATAAAATGTAATGGGTCTACAATGTAAATGGTGTTGTTTGGGCGAATTTTCTATGATGTAAAAAATATTGGGAAATCTTTGTATTTTGGTCACTTTTGTAAAGCGTTAGTCCTGTAAAAGAGTCAGTTTGTTACTCGGGCGATAACTGGGGGTTTTCTTCCCAGTTCTTTCCCACCAATATGCCCACCTGAACCAGGGTTTTGTAATCTATTATTTACTATTAATATATCTATAGTGGCTTGCCACTTTTGCTTAAATATATATATATATATATATATTAATAATTTATTTTTTAATTAAATAATTAAGTAATCATATAAAAAAATAATATTATTTAAACATAATAAAAATATAAATATAATATAGATTTTACTATTTCATGAATACTCACAACAATCCATATGATCACAAAATTTTATGTATAGTATATTAGATTATATTATATAATATTATATAGTATTTACTAAATACTATATTTATGTTATGTATACTTATATTATTTATATGATATTTATATATTACATAAATTAATATTTTTGTTCTTTATATTTTTATATTATTAGCGTTTTCATATTATTTTACAATATTTTAAAAAAATCATTTATATTAATCTTATGCAAATTTTGTGGTGCTTTGAGGACAAATTGCATTGGTTTTTTATGTCTCCTTCATTCGCTTTGAATGTTTTGGGATGATCTGCGCCCATTCTTTTTGGCTCAAATGCATTATTAACTTGGAATCATTTTTATATGCTCAGGGAATTATTTTGTTTATTTGATTGGCCACTCAGCTATAAGCTGACAATGTTACTTCTTAAAATTGAGCCGACTACATTGTGCTTTGCATTTAGTTCTCTCTATAAGAGAAATGGATTATTTCCCCTTGTGCTTTGTTTTAAGCAATGTGCACTCAAACTGGTATGGTTTGGTACAAAATTTGGCTTCAAGCAAAGGGAAAGGAATTTAGTGATCTGTACCCTTATGATCATGAAAAATTGGGTAAAATATTCTATTTGGAGGATGTGAATATATATTAGGCCTTCAAAAAGGTGGTGGGTTCACAATGGCTGCGGGAAAATCCTAATGCTTCCTATTATGAAGTGCTCTCTCGCTTCTTTACTATTTGCATGGATATTTTGTTGGATTTTGAATTGATCATGGTCATTGCTTCAAAAAAATTTCAACCAAGCCTACTTTCTGACTTGGAACTCCACAAAGCTTTGCCTAACTATAAGTTTGATTATGGTCTTTTTCCAATTGGTGGTTTTATTTCTCATACAGATCTGACCACTAATGTTTTTTGTGGAGATTTGATGTTGTCTTTTAGACTGGTATCATTTGCGATGATTATGACAGGACCGTGCTTGATTGCAACGATTTGGCTGAGAAAGTTCCTCCAGAGATTCTTGTTGCGGGATTGATACATTCTTAGCTTTGCACTTTTTATTTGATGTTGCAGCAAGATCTATGTCTTTAGGACAGGCATCTGCCTCCATTTCCAAATTTGCGGAGGCCTTTTTTATGAATTCTTTTTTTCCTCTGTCCCATTATGAGGCTAGTTCTTCTTCCAGTTCTCATGTGGAAGATTCTTAATCAATTACATGTTCTGCTCGTTTTATATTTGAGGGCTTAGCATACATGTCTTGTCAATCTAGACTGGGGGTTGGTGGGTGGCTTCCTATTTACTTCTCTGGGTTTTTACATTGGTTGGGATTCTCTGGTGTATGCTTTCATTTACAATTGTTTAATCTGGGCTCTCCTGGTTTCAAGATCAAGTTTTATTTTAAACTGATGAAATATATTTTATTTAATAAATTTTTAGTGCCTTAGCCACTTTTATCAAAAAAAAAATGTAATAAAAAATATATGCTTTAATAAGATATTTAATTAAGGTTAAGGTTAGGATTCATATATATTTATAAATTTATTAAAGATATATATGCTAGTTAAGATATACCTTGAGCAAAGTAGGAGCTTTAATTAATTCTATCATAGTCATTATTTACATTATAATCATTTATGACAAATTTTCTTAATTATAGGTGATTAGTATAATCATCCCTTTCGTAGATTTACTGTAGAAAATCGTATTGAGTAAAATTAGTAAACCAACCTACAAAATGAAATTTGAAGTCTTTCTAGGTAAAATTAAATAAGGACTACCATAATGTATAAATTCCTATTAGTTTTGTAAATTAGCAAATAAGTTCAAGTACTGGAAAAAGGATAAGAGTATTGGTTATCAATTCATATTAAGAGTATTTACATTCAATTGTAACTTAATGATAATATTGATATCCCTAAGTTTCGATTATTAAATAGATATTCTTATTGTTATTGTTATTTGAAAGATAAAAAATGGTATAGTATAGTCAATCAATGAATTATCCATTCATTAGAAAATAATATTATAGATTTGGAAAACTCAAACAATAATAATAATACTATTGTGAATATTAATAATAGTATTATGGTTAATAATAATATTATTTGGGTTTAAAAATAATAATATGCTTAATGTAAATTTAAAAATTAAATAGTAATATCAATATTTTGGTTAAATAATAGAAAACATCAACATTGTTTATGATTAGATAAGAAAGGGCCCTAATCCTATATAGTAGCTAACAATAGAGCAAAACAACCCAGAGAAATAGACATGCAAAAATAGCCACCAGCCAAACAACAAAAAACCCAAACAAAACCAACACTAGCTAACCATAAAGGATCAAATATAGGTACACAAGCTAGAAGCCAGATTACCATCAAGGAACGCATGCCACTTATCATCACCAAAATCATTGATCAAAACTATACTATCAGGAGGTCATAGGCTATACAGAGTAATCCAAATAGTCTTTAAAACATAATTATGTCATAATAAAACCATTAAAAATAGTAGCCAGACTAACAAAATTCCATAAAACCACAGAAGTAGAAAGCAAACCAACACTAGCTAACCATAAAGGATCAAATATAGGCACACAGGCCAGAAGTAAGATTACTATCAAGGAACACATGCCACTTATCATCACCAAAAATATTGATCAAAACTATACTATCAGGAGGTCGTAGACCATAAAAAGTAATCCAAATAGTCTTTAAAACATAATTATAAGTCATAATAAAATCATTAAAAATAATAGCCACACTAAAAAAAATCCATAAAACCACAAAAGTAGAAAGTATCATTTTTATAAGTAGTAATTAGGTCCCAATTATCCATGAGCTCAAAGATAAACTCCTTCTAGTCAGTATCCTCAGCATCGGTTCTTTTTACAACATCTTTATTGTCCATCACCTTTCCTTTCCTCTTGAGTTTTTTCTTGATCTTAGTATTCCCATAAAGAGTGCCCATAACAACACATTTCATGATGCAATCTATAACCTTCATTAGAGTGCATATAGCACTTTCCATCTCTGCCATTTTAACTTGCAAAGTGTTGATTTGTTTTTTCAATTCATCATTAGTATCATTTTTTATATCATCCATCAGGGTAACAAAGAGAACCTTTTCAATGTCTTCTTGTCCCACCACATCAACAAATTCATTATCCTCATCACCCTCAATTTCCTCTTCCATCATATTTTACTCAAGCTCCATATCTTCCTCGTCCCCCTCTTTTTCACTATATTCTTCACTATCAACATCATTCATCAAATAAAACTCCTTATTCAGTGAAAGCGCTACATCCTCCCTATTAAGGGAAATAGTCTTCCCCTTAGTATTATTCCTCTTCTCCTTAGAAGCATCTTTAGCTAGATGGACTAACTTATGCCCTCCCTTCTTAGAGGCACATAAACCCCCTCATTCATATCCTTTTGTTCTCCATCATAAAATCAGTGATATTAATGACATTTTCATTTTTAGGGTTTTTATACACCTTTTTATTTTTAGGAGGTTCCAACAATAAGGGAGAGTGTTTCCTTTTTTTAGGGGTTATCTTTAGCAAATATAGTTCTATTTTTGCCTTAGTAGAATTAGAATTAGGCATCTTATTTTTAAAGGCAACTTTTTTACTTCCAAAATCATGATCCTTAATCAAAGACAAAGGATTGCAATCAATAGGCTCAATCCTAACATCAGAATTTTGAGGTTTGTGATGGCCACTAGGAGGTTTAGCATTCTTAGTAGGGTTAGCATTTTCCAAAGCAACATTCATAGGAGGTATTTCATGTCCTAAAACATGAGGGTTACCATGCGGATTGTTCAAAAGAACATATTTATACAAAGCCATCATGAGGCCTTGATGTAGGGGAGGGGAAGCTCCTTTTTCTATGCTTTGTTGTAGGAATGAGAAAAGGTAAAAGGTAATATTAACTTTCTCATTATGCCTAATGTGATTAAGAATTGGGAAACGATAGGCATGGATAGTCATATAATGACCCTCCAACATAAAATAATGCATGACATGAAGACTTACCATAGCATAAGGCAGAGGGAGGTTGAGTCTTGCATACCCATTCTGGAATCTTTTGAGCTTTTCCCCTTTTTTGGAAAAAATATCCACAAATATCTGATATAGGTCATTACTTTTCTTGACAATAATCATCCCCTTGTTCGCCAACCCTGTAGCCTCTGCAATCAACTAAGGGGTAACCAAAAAAATATTCAAGCTTCTAAAACCCTTCTTCCTCCCAACAACCCTTTCCAAATATAGACCCAACACCTTCAAGCTAATATAGAGAGCTCTAAAATTTCCCAATGAGAGAGTTAAAATGAAACCTTTAACCACAAAATTCCAATATAACGACTACTAAATAATAATAACATGAAGAAAAATCTAGAGAGTATTCAAGTTAGGATTTCCCATAACACCTTCCCTTAGAATTAAATCATAGTTATCAAGACCCTCAAAAAAATAGCGAGAAAGGACATGAAACACGCAAGATCTGACAGTTATCACACAATCTAGGTTGGCCTTATTTTTTGAAGAGCCCTTTATTTTAATGCTATCTTTAATGAAAGAAACATTAGGGTATGTGTAGGATCATTATGGGCCAAAAAGTGGCAATATGATGGGTATGTGGCTGACGACTTATTTTTTACCCAAAATTGATGAAACAAAAAGGGTTTTTAAAGGAGATTCTCAACTTTCCACCAATATAAATTATGCTTTACTTTGAATTTAATGAGTAATTATTATTCATTTTCTATTCAAATTACGACTAAAGTCCTAATTGATAGGCTAATTAAAAAACATCTATAGCTTTCAAACGGTATCACATTTTTTGAATCCAAAACATGCATCACATTCTATGCTTCACATACTATAGGATTAAAAAAAATAAAAATGAATTTCATGAAGTTTTGACTAAGTTAAGGTGGTCAAACATACAAGTTTTTATATTTTTTAAAATTTGTAATAAAAAATCATAATTAATTATTTACTTGAAAAAAATTACAAAAAAATATGCATCATATCGGGACATGAGTACTCTACTTATATCTATAATCTTATAAAAAAATATTATCATTTTATTGTGGTTAGAGTGGTCAGCAGACACCTACTTCTTATTTTTTCCCTAAAATTTAAGTACTACTACATTGAAATTTCAAATTTTCACCAAATCGATTTAAAAAAAAAAAAAACCTAGTAGTTTAGAAACTACATTCAATTTTCTATAGATTCTATTCTTACATATTTTTGAAATAATATAGATAACTTATTCAAATTTTTATGTCAAGTTGCCAAACTCTGATTTTTTTTAATTTTTTGCCACTTAAGGGCCTATTTTTTCCATGATGATCATGCACATACCCATTACTAATATCAAATCTATTATTCATCATCTGCAAGATGTGTTCCCATTTTAGGATACCTTGAATAGAAATCATTGTTGGAGATGTGTTGTCATTGATGTCAGCCTCTAGAGTAGATGAGAGGTTGTTGGAGATTGTTGCACTATGTTGTCATTAGTATTGTTATTGATGTTAATCTCTAGTGTAGTTGTGATGAGTAAGTGCTTGTGCATGTCAACCTCTAGTATAGTTGAGATGATGAGAAGGAGTTGCAAAAAAATTGGTTGTGTTGAGAAAGTGTTTGTAGTGCTTAGTTTCCACGTGCTTTTGAGAAAATTTAAATAAAGAGTATATAGTGTGAAAAAGAGGTGTTCTACATTGTGCTATGCATATCTTCAATATTGAAGTTATGCTTGTGTGTTTTAGATATGTTGATCAAAGGTGTTCATAGGTATTGTATCCAGAGTTTCATGTTTTGGATCATGCGGCAATGGAAGATGTGTTCACCAGTGTGTGGACTATGGATAAAGTTTTCTAGGAGAAATGGAATCACTTCGCATTTCTCCATGTTGAGGTTTCTTGTCTTGCATATTTAGGAACATGCTCATATTATCTTTATCTGCTTTCCCTTGGATGGATTTATGTTAAGCTATTCCACAAGGTTAGACTCATGAGTTGTTGCTTGTGTTAGTTTGACTGGTTGCATAGGATGGTAATGTTCTTCAATTGTATGTGGTTGTGTTAGTTTTGTTGGATGCTATGTTATTGTTGGAATATTCCAGAGTGCTATGTAGTGTTGCTAAGTGGTCTATGATTTGTCTTCAGAACTAGAGAGGTGTTAATGTGGTTGCTTGTTAGTGCCTTTTTGGTTTGGTCAAACTAGTGTGTTGGTAGTGTATGTGTATGTTCTTGACTGATTGTGGAAGCATGGTAGAGAATGTTAGTGTAGATTTGGGTCCTGGTTAACCCTTTGTGTGGTCTTCCTTCATCTCTTTCCACCACATAGGTGTTTGGTTCCAACCTATTTGTTAATTGCATGTTTGAGGTGCATATGTTTCATTAAGCCAACTTGGAGATGTTTTTCAAGTTGTGGATGGTATATAAGAAAGGTGAATTTTTGGAGATGCATTACAAGTGTGTGAATATGTGAATGTGATCAATTGAGATTATCTAAGTGTGAGATTTAATGATTAAGGCTACTGGAAGTAGTGCATAAAAGGTTTCTACATTTCAAAGTGTCAGAAGTTGATGGAGACAGTGAGCTAAAGGTTGTGGATGGTGCAAAGTTGTTGTGGTGGTTCCTCTTATTTCTCTGAGAGAGTGTATCTCTTTGTAATAGTATTCTTCTACCTTCTTTCTATCTAGACAGTGAGCCCTTCTTTCTTTTCTTCTAGACAACGAGTCCTATGGGTAGTGAGCCCTTTGGAAATGTTCCTATTGTATTCGATATTTCTATTTATATATATTGTGAGATAATCATCATCGTGGTTTTCCCCTTCTTGGGTTTTCCATGTAAATATGGTGTCCTATTGTATATGTGTTGTTGTTTCAATCATGTTGATTCTGATTATTGGTTTGAAGGATAATAAGGGTTTAAATGTTAATGAGGGTTTAATGTTTTAATGCACAACTAATTCACTCCCCATCTCAGTTGCTCTATGCATCTAATAATTGGTATTATAGCAAGGTTCCTTGGAAGAATCTTAACCATTTGAGGTAGATCTAGATGGTGCATAGGAAAAGTGTCAAGGTTCCTTTGTTTGATGGAAAAAAATATGTATTTTGGAAGAATGGGATGGAAGAATTTCTTGTCTCATTAGTGTTCGGTGTATGGAAAGTTGAAAATTGATATATTATTCCTAGTGGTGGTTCAACAAATAATGATGAGATTAAGGATTATGAGAAATATGGTAAAGCAAGGAATTTTATTCTAAGTGGTCTTTTTGATTCATAACTTGTGAAGGTGATGAGCTACAAAACTACTAAATAAATCTGGAAGAAGCTAGAAAGTGTCTACGAAGAAAATATTAATGTAAAAAATGTAAACATGCAGAATCTCAAGACCAAATTTGAAACCCTAAAGATGACAGAGGATGGAGAAATTGCAAGTTACATGTGTAGGGTGGATGAAATTATCAATTCCATCAATGGTATTGGTGGAAATTTGGAGTAAAATGATGTGGTGAAAAAGGTACTAAGACTCTTCCTAAATATTATAGTGCTAAAGTTTTTGCTATTGAAGAAGCTCAAAATTTGGATCAGTATACTAGGGATCATTTTTTTGGTGCTTTAACTACCTTTGAATTAAGAGAGTTTGGTCAAGATGATTCGAGGATAGAAACTACTTTTAAAATTAGCAAGTCAAAAAGAAATGATGAATCGGATCTAAAGGATCTTGATGAGGTGGGAGAAAATTTTGTAAGAAGACTGAAAAAGGGCACTAGAAAATACAGAGGTAAGTTACCTTTCAAATGTTTTAACTATGGAAAGATAGGTCATTATGCTTCAAAATGTCCAACCAAAGTTTCAAATGACAAATACAAAGATAAAAAAGGTAAATCTATCAAGAAGAGTTATTATGTTAAAGACGATAGTAGCATATCTGATGATGAAGAATCTGAGTACCTTGATGATGAAAGTGACGAATGCTTGTTCATGGCTCTAGATGTTGGAACTAATTCTACTGATCCTAAAAGATGTGTGAAGTAAATTGCTCTAGAAATAGGTCACAATATTAAAGGGACTATGGTGACTGCTTTTCATGCAGGAGAGGAGAAAATATATTGGATAATTGATAGCAGATGCCCAAATCATATGAAAGGTGATAAGAGTAAGTTTTTTAAACTTAAAATTTGATGGTGACCTTGTTAAGTTTGGTGATGATACATCTACTAAGATGTGCGGAAAAGGTTCAATTAGTTTTGATGGCAAGCATAAAACTGATGATGTTCTTTATGTCAAGGGTCTCCAACATAATCTTCTAAGTTTAGGAAAAATGTGTAGTAGAGGATATAATCTTGTGTTTTAGGATAATGGTTGTGAGATCAGAAAAGGAAGCTCTAGAACTTTGGTTGTTGCATGAACAAGGACAAAAGGAAATGTTTATCAACTCAAAGGTGCTAATGGTAAGTCCTTTATGACTCAAATCAATGCAAGCTGGCTATGGAATAGAAGAATGTGTCACACCAATTTTGATAGGAAAGTGGTGAGGATCAACTCTACTCAAGCTGTGAGAGATCCACCAAGGATTACAAAGCCTATGAATGTGATCTGTAAAGAGTGTCAGCTTGGAAATAAAACAAGAAAGAGGTTCAAAATTAAGGATTATTGTACCACAATACCTTTGAAGTTGGTGCATACAAACCTATGTGGACCTACCACAACAAGAAGCTTTCAAGGTGATATTTTTTTGTGAAGATCATGGGATAAAAAGGCATTTTTCAGCTCCTAGGACTCCTTAGTAGAATGGAATTGTGGAAAGGAAGAATATGATAGTTTAAAAGGCAACTAGAACCATGATGAAGGAAGCAAATATACCGAATGTCAATTGGAGAGAAGATATTCATACTGTAGTATACATTCTTAATAGAGGACAAGCAAGGACAAGCAATTCAAAGACTCCCTATGAGCTATGGTACAAAAGACCTCCAATTGTTTAATATTTTAGAGTGTTCAAAAGAAAATGTTATATTAGAAGAGATGAATAAAACTTAGGGAATTTTGATGCAAGATCAAATGAAGGAATATTCCTTGGTTATTGTATAAAGAGAAAGGCTTACCAGTGTTACGAAAAAAGGTTAAAGAAGAGAGTTGAGAGTGCAAGTGTCAAAGTGGATGAGGAACCACATCAGAGTTCAGTTTTGATTGAAGGATATGAATCTAATGAATCCATTTATAGAGAAGAAGAAAAGATAGAAGAAAAAGAAAAACTGATGCAAATAGAAGAGGGAGAAGCTCCATAAAGGAATCCTAAGAATCCTAAATATGTGTAGAAAAATCATTTTGGGGATTAGATCATTGGAGATAAAAGATGAGGTGTTTTAACAAGGAAGAAAGCTACTATGATATAGAGGAACAGGTAAACTTGTGCCTACTTTCTAAAGTTGAATGAAATAAAGTGATTGAGGCATGCAAAGATGAGAAATGGATCAAAGCTATGGAAGAAAAATTGATGCAAATTGAGAAGAATCAGACATGGGAGTTGGTTCCAAGACCAACAAACAAGAATGTAATGGGAACTAAATGGGTGTTCTGAAACAAGTTGAATGAGAATGGAGTTGTCAAAAACAAGGAAAGGCTTGTGTGTAATGGTTTCTCACAAGTGGAAGGAATATATTTTGAGGAGACATTTGCTCTGGTGGCAAGAATGGAGGCCATTAGGATGTTTTTGGTATTTGCAGCACATAAGGACTTTAAGGTCTACTAGATGGATCATGAATTTTGTATTCATGAATGGTGAGTTAGAAGAAGTGTACATTGAACAATCAAAAGGCTTTTAGTTATCAACAGATCCATATAAGGTCTACAGATTGAATAAGGCATTATATGGGCTCAAACAGGATCCTAGAGCTTGGTATGTAAGATTGGATAGGTATTTGTTACAACAAGGATTCAATAAGGGTACCACAAATAGAAATATTCACTTCAAAGTTGATAATGATCAAATCTTGATTATGGTTGTGTATGTTGATGACATAATCTTTGGAGGAAATGAGGCAATTTGTAAGAGGTTTGTAGAAGAGACGTGGAATGATTTTGAAATGTCAATAATTGTAGAAATGAATTTCTTCCTTGGGTTGCAAATCAGTCAGAAAAAAAGGGATATTCATTTCACAATCAAAATATGTCAAGGAAATGTTGAAGAAATTTGGAATGAAGGACTCTAAGCCAATATGTACTCCTATGATTATAGGTTGCAAGTTGAGCAAGAATGGTGAATCTTCTAAGACATATCAAAGCAAGTATAGATTAATGATTGGTGGACTATTATACCTAACTACTACTACATTGGATATCATGCATATAGTATATCTTGTGGATAGATTTTAAGATCCTAGAGAATCACATGTGGCAGCAGTCAAAAGGATATTCAGATATTTGCAGGGAACTTTAGACTATGGTTTATGGTATCTTAAGGATACTAACTTTTCTCTAAGTTCTTATACAAATGAAAATTAGGTAGGTTGTGTGGATGACATAAGAATTACAAGTGCAGGTGCTTTCTTTCTTGGAAATAGATTGGTTTTTTGGCTAAGTAAGAAGCAAGATTCAATATCTCATTATCTACAACAAACACCTAGTATATTACAACAACATCTTGTTGTACCCAAGTGTTGTGGATGAAGCAAACATTAAAGGATATCATAGTATCATATGATGAACCTGTTTCTATCCTATGTGATAATAAAAGTGCTATCAACATTTCAAAGAATCTGGTAATGCATTCAAGCACAAAGCATATCTCAATCTGGTATCACTTTCTAAGAGAGAAGGTTGTAGAGAATGAAGTGAAGCTGGAGTATGTGCGTACAAAGGATCAAGTTATAGATTTCTTCACAAAGGCTCTTCCAAAAGATACATTTTTGGAGATGTGTTGTCATTGATGTCAACCTATAGAGTAGATGAGAGATTGTTGGGGATTGTTTCACTATATTATCATTAGTATTTTCATTGATGCCAACCTCTAATGTAGATATGATGAGTAAGTGCTTGTGGATGTCAAACTCTAGTATGGTTGAGATGCTGAGAAGGTGTTTCAAATGTTATGTCTATATTGAGAAAGTGTTTGTAGTGCTTGGTTTCCATGTGCTTTTGAGAAAATTTGAATAAAGAGTATATAGTGTGAGAAAGAGGTGTTTTGCATTGTGCTATGCATTTCTTTAGTATTGAAGTTATTCTTGTGTGTTTTGGATATGTTGATCAGATGTGTTTAAAGGTATTGTATCCATAGTTTCATATTTTAGATCATACAACAATGGAAGATGTGTTCACTAGTGTGTGGATTGTGGATAAGGTTGTTTGGGAGAAATGGATTTTCTTTGCATCTCTCCACTTTGAGGTTTCTTGTCTTTCAGATTTGGGAGTATTCTCATATTTTCTATATCTACTTTCCCTTGGATGGATTAGTGTTTAGCTATTTCGCAAGGTCAGACTCATGAGTTGTTGCTTATGGTAGTTTGACTGGTTGCATAGGATGATATTGTTTTTCAGTTGTATGTAGTTGTGTTAGTGTTGTTTGATGTTATGTTGTTGTTGGAATATTCTAAAGTGTTGTGTAGTGTTGCTAAGTGGTCTACGAGTTGTCTTCAGACTTGAAGAGGTGTTAATGTGGTTGATTATTAGTGCTTTTCCAGTTTGGTCGACCTAGCATGTTGGTGTTGCATGTGAATTTGCTTCACTAATTGTTGAAGCGTGGTAGAGTGTGTCAGTGTAGATTTGGTTCCTAGTTAACCCTTTGTGTGGTCCGCTTTCATCTCTTTCCACTACAGAGGTGTTTGGTGCTGACCTATTTGGTAATTGCATGTTTGAGGTGCATATGTTTCATTGAGGCCAACTTGGAGACGTTTTTCAAGTTGTGGATGGTATATAAGAAAGGTGAACTATTGGAGATGTAGTACAGGTGTGTGAGGATTCAAATGTGATCAATTGAGATTATCTAAGTGTGAGATTTAATGATTAATGCTACCAAAAGTAGTGAGAAGAAGGTATCTACATTTGAAAGTGCCAAAAGTTGTTGGAGGAAATGAGCTAAAGGAAGTGGATGGTGCAGATTTTTTGTGGTGGTTCCTCTTGTTGCTTTGAGATAGTGTATCTCTTTGTAATAGTATTCTTCTACCTTCTTTCTATTTGGGCAGTAAACCCTTGGTAGTAAGCCCCTTTTTATTTTCTTCTAGATAGTGAGCCCTCTGACAGTGAGCCTATTGTATTCGGCATTGCTACTCATATATATTGTGAACTAATCTTCACCGTGCTTTTTCCCTTCTTGGGTTTTCCATGTAAATTTGGTGTTCCATTGTATATGTGTTGTTTCGTTCATGTTGATTCTGATTAAGAGTTTGAAGGCTAATGAAGGTTTAAATGTTAATGAGGGTTTGATGTTTTAATGCACAACTAATTCACCCCCCCTCTTAGTTGTCATATATGTCTAACAATCATAACATCATCTATTCTAATGCCCTATTTAATCCACAAATCTCCCTTTGTCACCCGATGTGATATCAAAAAAGGAATCATATTTCTCCTTAATGATTATATATTTAATGTGACTTGGAATTGAGGAAAAATACCAATACACCTAGTTTTAGTACTTCAAGGCTTCGCTGGTAGCTACATAAATAGCTTGATTCCCTTCACTATAAGAATACTATACATTATACTAAAGGAAGCTTTGTAAAATTCTTTTGTTTTCGTCCAAAAAATCTCTTATTTCCCACAAAACAACAAATTTCCCATTCAAAATTTCAATAATTAATTTAGAATCACCTTCTATAACAACTTTAGTAAAACCAAGATCCTTCATTCTTTTTAACCCACACCAAATAGCCATGGCTTTTGCAACATTATTAGAGAAAAATCCATTATTTTTAGTATAACCCTCAATTATCTTACCTTGATCATTTCTTATTACACCTCTTGCTCTAGCTAAACTAGGGTTCCCCTTTGAGCACCCATCAGAACTTATTACAACAAAAAGTAGCCACAAAAAAAGAAGAAAATAAAACAAGAACAAGAAGTAGAACAAGAAAAAGAGAAAGAGAAAGAGAAAGGAAAAGAGCAAGAGCAAGAGCAAGAGCAAGAGTAAGAGGAAGAGAAACAACAAGAACAAGAACAAGAAAAAGAACAAGAGCATGAACAAGAACAAGAACAAGAATAAGAGAATAAACAAGAAGAAGAACAAGAAGTAGAATAAGCAAAAGTAAAAAAGTAGACGAAGAAGAAGAAAAAGTAAAAAAGGAGATGAAGAAGAAGAAAAAGAAGAAATTTAGCATTTAGGACAATAATTTTGTAAAGAGGAAGGAAATGTTATGCCCTTACCCCTATAGTGTGTATAGTGTTACGAGTAGTCAGCTTGTGGCTACCTTAACTCTTAATTAAGTCATATTATCATTATTATATTACTATTTAGTTAGTTAGGTCAGCCTAGGGCTTATATAGGTTTATCTAAATTAGTGTGGGTGATATCCTAGTCATAAATAGGCATATGTAGGAGGTTGTGATTCTTATTTCATGATCATGTTGAGTATTGTGTTCTTATTGAAAATTATTGGAGGTATCCCCCTCGAAGTGACATATTATTATCAAGTATTTGCAACATATTTTAGATTATATTATTCTTGTCCAAGTTATTCCATAATAGTTTATATCCTTCCATAACTCCTAGAAGCCTTAACATAATTGTTCAAAATTGATTTCTAGTGGCCATATTTAATAACAGAGGTTTCCCCAAATAGGATAGTATAATCAATGAATTGTTGGTGAGAAGCATGAGGAAGAGAGGAAGAAGCCTTAAATCCTTTTAACCATTTCTTATCCAAAAACTTTAAATATTTTTCCTAAGGACTTTAGCCACTAAAATAAACAGGTAGGGATAGAGAGGATCTCCTTGTCTTAAGCCATGACCATCAGAAAAATACCCTTTGGGAACCCCATTAAGCAAGTTTGAGCACTTAGGAGTAGTAATACAAGATGTAATTAGCTTAAGAAATCTTCCTTTAAAACCATGCTTCTCAAGAACAAAAATTCGAAAGGGTGAAGAAACCATGTCATACACTTTGGAGATATCTAATTTCAAAGCCATCCTCGATTCCTTACTAAGCTCCGTAGAAGGAAAAACTTCGTAAGTAGATATAGAAACATCCAAAATTTCTCTCCCTTTAACAAAAAAAATTTGATTCTCAACTATCATTTTATCAAAAAAACTTTCAATCTATTAATATAATCTTAGAAAATATTTTATGTCATATTACATAAACTTATAAGTCTAAATCTTGCATTGAAGATACATCTTCGTTATTAGGAATAAGAACAATGAAAGTAGAATTAATTCAGTTTAGAAGTCTACTAGATCAAAAGAAGTCCTAAGAAGCATTTAAGAGATCGGGGGAGACAACATCCCAAAAATCTTGAAAGAAAGTTGGGGAAAACCATATGGCTCTGAGGCTTTAATAGCACCAAATGAGAAAAAAAAAATTAACTTCCTGAATAGAAACAAATTTAGACAACTCTTTAAGATCTTGATCAGTAATAACTTGGGGAATTACTTGAAGAATATCATCAAACTCTGAAGAGCAAGTGGCAGAATCCTTCTTGAAATCAGTAAAGAAAGAGATAGCCTCATCTGCAATCTCATCCTCATCGAGAAGAATGGTACCATCATCTTTAACTAGGTATCTTATTTTGTTTCTACTTCTATGCTTCAAGACTGATGGGAAAATAATATTTGTCTCCTTCAGTTAACCAGTGGATTCAAGATTTTTTTTTCTAGAAAATTTCCTCTTTCTTAGTAACTTTAAACCATTGAGCCCTAAGATCCCTTTCCTTATTACATGTCGCCTCTTGAACATTTCCTTCCACCATCTTATTTTTAATATCTTTGAGATTATCCATAATGGTCTTCTTAGTCAAAAAAATATTACCAAAAGAGAACTTATTCCAGCCTTTGACCTTGTTTTTAACCCTTTTTAATTTATGAGCCAAATAGTACATAGGGGTTCCAAAATAGGGCTCCCTAGACCAATTTCCAAAAAGTTCTTTAAATTTGGATGACGAGTCCACATAATCTCATATATGAAAGGAAACAAACCCTTAATAGAAAAATCTTTCCAAAAAAGAAATAGAGCATTATGATCCAAACCAGTTCTAGGATGGGAAAATAAAGTGATACTAGGTAAAATATTCCAATTAGAGGAAATTAGAAATTGATCCAGCTTTACTTCAATAAGGTGATTACCTTGCCTTATATTTGACTAGGTTCAAACATTGAACCTTGCAAAGAAACATCTATAAGACCAACTGAAGACTGAAGGCTAGCAAGATCCATCATACTGTCTAAAAATATTCCAAACCTCCAATATTTTTAGATGGAAACAACGAAGAATTAAAATCACCACCGAGCATACACAATTCCTCATGATAGCCAATAATTTGATTCTTCAAAGTATCCCACAAGAAAGCTATGTCAAATCTAGAATTAGGAGCATAGATATTGATCAAGTTCCACTTTTTAAAGGCAATCAAATCTTCTATTAAAACCATCAAGCTATTTCTATAGGAAAATCCTTTAGACCTAAAACATAGAAAAATAGGTGATAGGTCCAAAACATATGGTTTTATACTAAATTTGGAATGTTTCACCTAACTTACTATAAATAGAAAGGGTAAAATGGGATGTAATGAACCTACCTATTTTTTGTTTCATTAAGGAAATGAGATCCTCCAAGATAGAATTGACTTTCAACCCTTAGATGAGTCAATTCTATGGAAGATCTAGCAATTTCCTTTATGTGTGTGTGGACAGGGGTATCAACCCGAACAACACTTTTGGGGGAAAGATTAAAAATAGATAATGACCTCAAATCTGTAACTTGAGACTTGATTCATGTAGATAAAGCCTAGATCTAACAAAAAAATTCAATTTTGTATTTTTTAGATGAGTGGAAGACACTTAAAACTTGCCTCAAAAATTGGTTGCTAAGTGCCCATAAATGGTGAATGGGTCCTAAGAATGATTTTTGAAATGAATTTTTGGGAGCCTCTAAAGACATATTTGAGATACAATTCCCACTGGTATCACTCAAAAATTATGGAAAATAAATTTGAGATGTGAGTTTCTGTGATCTTGACAACTTTTCTTGCAACTTTGACAACTTTTGAAATTTTGCACTTTAGAGATCTCCACTCTTCAATTTTTCTTCAACCTAGGACCTACAATACAAACACGAGGGAAAATTTGTTTTTTTTTGGTAGATGGGGGTTTTCCTTGGTCAAACCCTGTTTTGGTAATTAAACCTTGAGTTGAAATAAAACATGAAAGGAATGATGAATGAACAATGCAATGTTGCAACTCACCAAACCCTTGGAGGACTAAAATATTGATCTTGATCTTGCATGAAATGGATTCAATGGATGTGGACCTTGATTCTGGAATCTTGACTTGAATTTTTGACTTTGATCTTGAAACCTACATCACAATGTTATCTCCAAAAACATGCATGATTGAAAAAGACTTTGACATGATGCTTGAGATCTTGATTGATATGATAAATCATTGATAAATCTACTCTTGAATGTCCTTGATCATAAAATTTATTCTTGTGAAGTCTCATAAAAATTCTCTAGTTGATTTGATAAAATAACCTTGTATTTATAGGTATGTATCCTTAATTTCCTGAAAAATTAAACATTACGAGCCGACAAGAAAATTTTGAATTTAGGGACATTAAAATACCACCAAAAACATAATTTAAATTTAGGTTCAAAGGTCTAGGGAGGACCCATTTTCCCATGGGTGAATGGATCCCAGGCACCAATTCCTGGAACACACATTGCTCATGGTAAAATGTTATGTGTTGGCATTAATTATTGTTTGTTTTCCCCTTCGAAAATTGTAACTTATCAAGATTGTAGATGTAAAATAGGGCTTATTAAGGAATAATTAAGTCCAATTTAAATGAGGGGCCCAAACAAAATGTGAAAATGTAAAGGAGTACATTTTTTACATTACATTTAGCCCCCACTTTAGTGAGAGGATGTGCGCAAGTGCAAACTCGCACTAAAGTAGACAAATATGTGTCAAGAGGGGTCCAAGTGTATGAATTTTGATGGAATAGGATGACAAAGATAAAGAGGTTACACAAGCTCCCATGATTCAAGATCCTATGGAAAACCAATATAAGCACAAAGGGACACACACAAGATGTATCATATGCAACAACAAGACAAGATATACAAACATACAATGTTAAAGACTTAAAAGAAAGAAAAAGAAAAAGAAAAAAATGGGTGGATCAAGCTTCGACTGTTTGTCCAACTTGATGTGGATCAAGCCTTAGTTGTTTGTCCAAGAACATTTACAAGTGAAAACCATTGTCCACTATGCAAACAAAAATGTTCTCACATGGGCTAGTGTAGTCTGATATACACTAGGTGAGCCCCCAAGATAGTGAGAAACACACAATAGGTCGGTATGTACCCACAAAAAGGTGGCTTATGGGAAAATCATGGCATGTCTATAGGCTCCCAACCATACCAAAGTTATACCTCCTAATAACTTTGATAAGGCACCATAAAAATGGTCATAAGTGTAGCAAGCTATGTTATGCTAGGAAAGTTCATGAAAAAGGCTCCACTAGAAAGAAAATTGTGTTATGCTTGTTGGCCTTGATACATCCAATAGGATTTTCAAAGGGATTTTGCTTAGTTCATTTAAGGTCTCACCTTAGGGAACATCATGCCTAATGTCTCCAAGAGAGGACTAGTCGAGGATAAAAGATTCACAACTTAGGGAATGTAAAGCATATCATTACCTCTAAGAGGAATGTCATATGCTCAGACAGGTCACAATATTGAAGGACATCAAACCCAATGTCACCAAGAAGAAGATACATCACATCAATTGAGGAGACCACACTTTGAATAAAAAGTTCACACTTTATATGAGATGTATGCTATCATCACTAAGAAGGAACATGCAAACAATGAATGAGGGAAAATATGCCCCCCACTTAAAATGTCAACATTCTTGCTATGTTGGTATTTTATGTAGAAAGAGAGGAAGAGATGATCCTTGAAAAGAATGCACACCTCAAAAAACTAGTTATCTTTTCCCCTCAATCATAGAGACAAAGACAACCACCAATATTCATCATTTTTTAGTGGGGTGTTAAAGTGACCATTGGCACCATAAATTTTGTGGTTACCACTCAGTTGATTGCAGAGGCTACGAGGTTGGTGAATGAGGGGATGAAGATTCTCAAGAAAAGCAATGGAAAATATCAGAGATTTGTGGATGGTTTTCTAAAAAAGGGGAAAAGCTCAAAAGATTCCAGAATGGGTATGCAAGACTCAATCTCCCTCTACCTTATGTTATGGTAAGTCTTTATGTCATGCATTATTTTATGTTGGAAGGTCGTTCTATCATTTCCCAATTCTTAATCACATTAGGCATAATGGGAAAGTTAATATTCCATTTTACCTTTCTCATCTCTACAACAAAGCATAGAAAAAGGAGCTTCCCCTCCCTTGCATCAAGGCCTCATGATGGCTTTGTATAAATATGTTCTTTCAAAAAATATGCATGGTAACCCTCTTATTTTGGGACATGAAATCCCTCCTATGAATGTTGCATTGGACAATGCTAGCCCTACTAAGAATGCTAAACCTCCTAGTGGCCATCATAAATGTAACACCCCTCCGATTTGCTATGTTTTCTTTGACAGTTTTGATTCTTTGATAGACCTTGTTTTATGTGATTGTTATTCTATCACTGACAGTGGAGCGATGATAGACTATATTGATGTGATGATACATTATATGCATGGTGATTATGTTTGACATACTTTATGTTTGCATAGATGCTTAGTTGAGATGACATTGCTATATATGTTCATTGTAGTTTAATTGATATTTTTTCTCGTCAGTTGATGTGACATTGTATTGGTGAAGAGAATGGTATTGCATCACTTGCTTGTGAGTGCCCTGTGATTTCCATGATTCTCTCTTCATGGTGTGTATGAATTACTATATGTATACATGTACGACTCTTGCTTGTGTTGTAGGTTTGCAAGTACAGGACAATGACTTCACCTGGTTTCACAGGTCTAAGCATGTCCACTACTCAACAGTAATATTGGGAGATAGTAACGGGCTACCTAGTCATACCTTTACCCTAGTACAGTGTGTCATCAGTTTGAGTTTTGGTCTTAGCCTTATCATTGTTGTTCTGGGTATTTTATTATTGTGCAAGTTTAATTTGGTAGGTTAAATGTGTATTTGATTTAAATATTTAATTAATTGAATTATTGTTGTGAAGGCTTTAGAATAAATAAATTAATTAATTTAATTTAGTTATGTATTAAAAACTTTTAATTATTAAATTATATGTGAATTAAATAAATAAGATTATTTAGATTTGTTGAAATATATTAATTGTTTTATTTTATTTTAAATGCATGAGGTTGGAAAATATATGGGGTTGTTGAGGGAAAAGATATTTTGTTGGGATAACTGTGAGTTAGAAATTTGTTATCTTATTGTTGTAAATTGATTCTCAGAGGAAATATTGGAAAAAGGGAAAAAAGTTGTTTCACAGGAAGAGTTTTGGTTTTTTGTTGAAAATTGGTGAGGAATTTGTGGATCTCTCTGAGGATTTTATTTTAGAATCTTGTTGTAGAATTCTTGGCGGTGGTATTGTTGTGTTTTCTGGAAGTGGAAAATTTACTAGAGGAAGCTTTGGCAACATTGGCATTTTGAAGCTACAGAGAAGCTCGACAACATTTCTTGGGGCAATAGTTCTTCTAGAACAGGTTCCTTTATTGTTTTTGTGAATTTTGAATTGAAAAGTTATTTATATTACTATAATGCAATTTGGAAAAGGATAGGAAAATATTTTCAATACTATAGAAGCTTTTGGTTTTATAAAGGATTGTCGTGAAAATTAAACCTCTGTAGAAAACAATTTAAGTCCTCTGTTTAATTTGATCATTTGAAATATATTGAAACAAAAGGAAATTATAGATCTCTGTAGAAAATCATTGTTCTGTTTGGTTTCCCTATTTCTTTTTAATTGTCTGGGAAAATGAAATTTTTGAGCTTTCCTGTAGAAAACTTCTTCTGTGTAATTTATTTGCTCAATTTAAATATCAATGCTTGGATTAATTTATATATATATGTATACATATATATTGGAATATATATATGTACATATACATATATATTATATATAAATATGATATTTCATTTTTAACACTGTATTCTTTTTCCTGAAAGAAATATTTTATTTAAATGGCATCAAAATCGTAGTACGACGAAATTCACAATTTTCATTTGAATGAGGGTTTGTATATATATGTTGAGGGGAAGCGCTGGCTACCCCAGCGCCGACTCCCCTTAGTGGGAGGGTCGGCGCTGTGAGGTAGCCGACATTGCCTTGCCATGGTCGTGCCTCCCCCTGTAAGGGGTAGGCTGTGTATTATGCGGTGGCTACAGTCTGCGGGTATAAAAAAATCGTGCCCAATATAATTTTCGTACTTTTCATTTTGGGAATCAAAATATATATTATATTTATAATATTTATATTATTTATATTATATGTAATATATATATATATATATAATTTATATATATATATATATTATTTTTATATATATATTATATGTAATATATATATATATATATATATATATATTTATGTTATTTTTAATATATTGTCATATTTGATCAATAAAAATAATTTTGTGAGGAAATGAAGTTGTAGTATTAAATAAATGGGGTTCTTTAAAACTATAATTGTTCTAATAATTAAATAATATATTTAAATGTATATATATATATAAATACATTTTATTATATATATATATATACATATTAAATATATTTATTTAATGTTTGAATTTTACAATAGATATTTGTAAGCATGGTTAGCTAAATAAAAGTAATTGATTTATTTTATTGAAGAAATTGAGTTAATTTTATGAGCACTTGTGAAAACTAGAAGATGAACAATTAGTTTTATTTGCTGTTGAAATTGTAAGTTGGAATTATATTTAATGGTGCATTTTAAATATGCAAAATTGATTGTATTGGATTTAGGAAATCTGAATGATAGCATTTTTTATTGCTTATGGTGGTGTTTATAAAAGCACGTGTTTTTGTAATTGTGTACTGAGGGGAGTATTTGTTATTGAGGAAAATCTAAGTCTTCCAGAGTTGTAATTTGTGAAAGGGTGTTGTAACTGTAGTTTACCCTTTTGAGTTTTGTTGGGGAGTGCACGTATTGGGTTTCAGTATTGGACATCCATAGGGATGTGTCACCTCTTGAGGTGTGTTGGTTATTTGTGGTCAGTTTTTGTGCACTGTCTACCCTTGGGTTGTAGTATGAGTTATTGTGTTGTCGATAGGGGAGTGGCTTTCAATGAGGGCCGAGACACAAAGGGGTCCCAAGACAACTCATGTGAAAGTTAGTTTAATCAGTGGAAATTAAATAACCTTTATTAGGGGTAGAGTAGCTTAATACATTTAATTAGATAATTTAGCTTCGCTCATTGGCTCAAGGGCTAGTATGAGACTTGAGATGAGTCGGGAAGGCCTAGAATGGCAAGATCGTTATCTTTTCTTCTCGAAAGATAATTGATTTCGTACTAGTGTGCATGTGGGGCCGGGTTTGTGAGAGGTTACCAGGATAACCCAAGATGGGGGCCGAGATCTAGGACGATCTCCTTTGGATAACCAATGCATCCTTTGTGATAACACTCCTCCTATTAAAACAATTAGTTTGTATTGTACAGTGGATGTAATTGATTCAGTGGTTCTGGAAGCAATGTAACCTTATGCTTTGTGTTTACTGGTACAATGTTGTTTTGTGTTTATTGGTATAGTGTGGTTTTGCATATTGCCTGTGTCTAGAGGTAGTAGGTTTGTCTTGGTTACCTTTTACTATCTCCTAGCATGGGGGTTGGTCCTACGGGTACCACATGGCTGGGTGGCGTGCACCTTACACTATTGGGTTTTCTCTTCATGTTTGTGATGGCATGATCTTCTAGTTCGAGGAGCTCGTGTGTTCTATGGATTTGTACTTCTCTTGTATTCATTGTAACAAAGGGACACTATGTATTTATATTCCTTATTTGTAATCAAGGAGGATTCCTTGTGCTGTAAATTGTAACATTATGTATGATCTATTCATTATTGGATTAAATTGTATATATCGTTTTTAAGTGGTGTTGTATCGGTGGAAATATGTTCATTACTTTTCTTTGTGCTAGATTTATTATTAAATGGTGAATGCTTTGTTGTATGTTGTTATCATGAGTTAATTCCATATACTATGTTTTAGAATAATTTTGTAAGTTTTGAAATTCACATGTAGATGTGTTGCGTGGCCTAGAGGATGTATGTGTTAGAGTAGTTTACTTCACTCATCATTGTTACTCTTTTTCAGAAAAAAATTAGTTGTGCTTCTGCAATGTTGCATCGTCCTCTAGGTTGCGGGACGAGGTTTTACAATAAACCTCAAAAGTTTGTTGTTAGGATTGAGCCTATTGATTGCAATCTTTCATCTATGATTAAGGACCATAATTCTAGAAGTAAAAAAGTTTCCTCTAAAAATAAGATCCCTAATTCAAAGTCTGGTAAGGCAAAAAATGGAACTAGATTTTCTAACTTGAAAACCACTGAAAAAAGGAAACACTCCCCCTTATTGCTAGAACCTCCTAAAAATAAAAATTTGGTGCATAAAAACCCTAAAAAATGAAAATGTCATTAATATCACCAAGGCTATGATGGAGAACAAAAATGATGTGAATGAGGGGGGTTTATGTGCCTCTAAGAAGGGAGGGCATAAGTCGATCTGATTGGCTAAAGTTGCTTCTGAGGAGAAGAGGAATAATGATAAGGGGAAGACTATTTCCCTTGATAGGGAGGATGTAGCACTCTCATTGAATGAGGAATTTTATTTGATGAATGATGTTGATAGTGAAGGGAATGATAGTGAAGATTATAGTGAAAAAGAGGGGGACGAGGAAGATATGGAGTTTGAGGAAAATATGATGGAAGAGGACATTGAGGGTGATGAGGATAACGAAGCTATTGATGTGGTGAGACAAGAAGACATTTAAAAGGTTATCTCTGTTACCTTGATGGATGATATAAAAAAAGATACTAATGATAAATTGAAAAACCAAATCAATACGTTCCAGGTTAAGATGGCAGAGATGGAAAGTGATATATGCACTTTGACGAAGGTTACAAATGGCATCATGAAATGTGTTGTTATGGAAACTCTTTATGGGAATACTAAGATCAAGAAACAACTCAAGAGGCAAGGAAAGGTGATGGACGATAAAGACATTGCAAAAAGAACTGATGCTAAGGATACTAACTAGAAGTAGTTTATCTTTGAGCTCAGGGATAATTGGGACCTAATTGCTACTTCTAAAAATGATGCTTTCTACTTTCGTGGTTTTATGGAATTGTGTTAGTTTGGCTACTATTTTTAATGGTTTTATTATGACTTATAATTATGTTTTAAATACTATTTGGATTACTCTTTATGGCCTGTGGCCTCTTGATAGTATAGTTTTGATCAATGTTTTTGGTGATGATAAGTGGCATGTGTTCCTTGATGGTAATCTATCTTCTGGTTTGTGTGTCTATATTTGATCCTTTATGGTTAGCTAGTGTTGGTTTTGTTTAGGTATTTTGTTGTTTGGCTAGTGACTATTTTTTCCAGTCTGTTTCTCTAGGTTGTTTTGCTCTGTTGTTAGCTACTGTATAGGATCAGGGCCCTTCCTTGCTTATCTAATCATAAACAATGTTGATGTTTTCTATTATTTAACCAAAATAGTGATATTACTATTTAATTTTTAAATTTACATTAAGCATATCATTATTTTAAAACCCAAATAATATTATTATTAACCATAATACTATTATTAATATTCACAATAATGTTATTATTATTGTTTGAATTATCCAAATCTATAATTTTTTTATTTGCTAATAAACGAATAATTCATTGATTGAATTAAGAATATCTTTTTAATAACATTAAGAGTATCTCTTTAATAACTGAATCTTAGGGATATCAATATTATCATTAAGTTACGATTGAATGTAAATACTATTAATATGAATTGATAACCAATAATCTTATCTCTTTTTGTACTCAAACTTATTCACTAATTTACAAAACAAATAGGAATTTCTACATTATGGTAGTCCTTATTTAATTTTACATAGAAAGACTTCAAATTTTATTTTGTAGGTTGGTTTACTAATTTTACTCAATACGATTTTCTATAGTAAATCTACCAAAGGGATGATTATACTAATCCCCTCTAATTAAGAAAATTTGTAATAAATGATTATAATGTAAATCACGACTTTATGATAGAATTAATTAAGGCTCCTACTTTGTTCAAGGTATATCTTAACTAGCATATATATCTTTAATAAATTTATAGATATATATTAATCCTAACCTTAACCTTCATTAAATATCTTATTAAGGCATATATTTTTTATTACATTATGTGACATAAGATTAATATAAATGAAATTAATTTTTAAAAAATAATAAAAATTGGTAAAATAATATGAATAATATAAAAAAATGAGTATACATAACATAAATATAGTATTTAGTAAATACTATATAATATTATGTAGTATAATCTAATATACTATAAATAAAACTTCCTGATCATATGGATTGTTGTGAGTATTCATGAAATAGTTAAATTTATATTATATTTATATTTATATTATGTTTAAATAATATTATTTTCTTATATGATTACTTAATTATTTAATTAAAAAATAAGTTATTAAAATATATATCATATTATAACTATTATTTAACATAATTATTATATATAATTTAATTATTTAATGAAAAAATCATTTTTTAAATTTATTTATAGATAGTGTAGATATGATAAGATAGAAATTTTCAATAAAGCCTTTCTAACTTATATTATATCTATATATTAACTACAAGTAACCAAAAATTGTTTTTGATATAATTAATTAATTATTTAATTAAAAGTTAAATTGTTAAAATTTATATCATATTATAATTATTATTATTTAAATGTAATTATGTTTCAAATTATATAAATTTAATTATTTAATGAAAAAAAATATTTTTTAAAATTTATTTATAAATAGTGTAGATATGATAAGCTAGAAATTTTCAACAAAGCCTTTCTAACTTATATTATAATCTCTATATTAACTACAAATAACAAAAAATTGTTTTTATATAAATAATTAATTATTTAATTAAAAGTTAAATTATTTAAATTTATATTACATTATAATTATTATTTAACATAATTATTATATAAATCTAGTTATGTTTCAAATTATATTAATTAAAAACTAACCATTTTTTTTAATACAATTAATTGATTATATAATTAAAAGTTAAATTATTAAAATTTGTATTAAATTATAATTATTATTTAACATAATTATTATATAAATCTAGTTATGTTTCAAATTATATTCATTAAAAGCTAAATTATTAAATTTATATTATATTATAATTATTAATTAGCATATATTTTTTATTGAATCTTATCATTCTCCGCCCCCCTCTCCCGCCCTCCCTCTCTCTCTCTCTCCCCCTCAACCTCTCTCACCCTCTCAAGCCCCCCTCTCTCTCCCCCCTTCCCTTTGAGTCCAAAATTTTCCCAAAAACTTCCTAACACTATGGTGACATGAATTGTCAGCTTACAGTTCAAATTGGAAACATGAGTTCCAATTTATTAAAGAAAACAAATTTTTAAAAACTAAAAAAATTTAATAATAATTAATTTTGAGGGCCCAGATGAAAGAATTTGACCCCAACAAAATGTGTCAGCAGGGCCACCTACCGAATTCAGCTTAATCGACAATCCAAACAACTCATAATGCATCTCCCTATAAAACTAAGCCCAAATGGATTCAAGTCAAAAGTTATGACCTTCGAAAGTCTTCTCCGTCCTCTCTCTCTCTCTATGAGTCCCAATTTCTTTCTCCCTCCTCCCCTTTGAGTCCAAATTTTTCCCAAAAGCTTCCTACCACTATGGTGGCATGAATTGTCAACTTCTAGCTCAAATTGGAAACATGAGTTCTAAGTTTTAAAGAAAACAACTTTTTAAAAACTAGAATTTTTTTTTAAAAGTTAACTTTGAGGGCCTAGATGAAAGAACTTGGACCCAAAAAATATGTTGAAATGGCCACCTACAAAGCTAAGCTCAATTGGTAATCCAAACAACTCTTCATAATGCATTTCCTTATAAAAATAAAGCCCAAATAAACATCTGAAAAGTTATGACCTTTGAAAGTCCCTGCATCATTCTCCCTCTCCCTCCCTCCCTCCTCTCTCACCCAACCTCTCTCACCCTTTCTCTCCACTTCCATCCCCCCCTCTCTCTCTCTCTCCCCACTAAGAGAATGGCCACC
>VDFB02116819.1:0-65459 GCA_007258455.2 Sequoia sempervirens | reverse complement strand
AGAGAAATATATGTTGTGCCTACCTTGCCCTCAATATTGCTCTTTTGGTATTTGTTCATGCGTCTTTACTATTATGATTAATTGTTATGCCACATAGGGTTTCATGCAATCGTAATGGTGAATTCTTTCCATAGTTAGATAAAATTTGTTTTGTGTTCAATAAGCTTGTTCAGATTGAGATGATAGTTGTGCCACCTTGCCTTCAAGTAGAGAATCTGCACTTGGTTATCGTGTATTGTTGTGAATAATAAACTTATTCAGATTGAGCTAATAGTCGTGCCACCTTGCCTTCAAGTTGAGAATCCGTATACAGTTTATCGTGTGTTGTTGTTACCAATAAGCGTGTTTAGATTGAGCTGATAGATGTGCCACCTTGCCTTCAAGTTGAGAATCTACACTCGTTTATCGTCTGATAGTCAAACCTTGCTCTGTTTCCTCATGCTCTGTTTTTCTTGAGGAAACTAGATAGAATTTAAGTAATTAAGTTTAGTTGTAGTTAGTAGTCTGCAAAACCAGAAAATACTCAGTTGCAACGTATGTAGTTTTCGAGAAAGCCTTGTACCTCTACAGCTGAAACAAAAAGACAGGATTTAGTTTAGTTTATTTCCATTTTGCAAGTACTTTTGTCAAGCACAACGAGGGAGCTTCCCCTCCTAATTTGAAGAGCACTCATTGTGTAGTGTGCATAGCTATCCGTACCAACTCTTACTCTAGAGGTGCTAGTTGTTACGCCAACACTTTGTCATGGATATATCTCTTATACTATTTCTTAATGGCTTACACAGACAATTTGTACATTGTAACTTTATTTCTTGAATATAATATTCATGTAAACTTGTTTATTATATCATTGAAATAGATGATTTGTAACACCCTTAATGGTGTATGTACATTGATAATGTTATATGAAATTGCTTTGAGCATTTATGGATAATTCATGGTATACATGTTATGAATATATCTTGTTATGGATGTACCTCTATCTTCTTACTTGAAATGAATGATACTCTTTTACTGCATGGAAATATTTCGGTCTTTACAAACTTGGAAAAGAAGCAGATGATCCAACCCCAACCCTTGAACTGGGATGACATGATGAAAGAGATTGAGAAGGAGAGGCCCAAGAAAAAGGCTAGAGTCCTTCATTCCACTAAACTAATAGATATTGGAGAGATTGTGGCTGAGTGTACCATCCCTATGGTGGATAAGGACAAGCAGGAAACACAATTGAGAGATTATCAACTGGGTACTGTAAACTTGGGAAGGCCTACAAGAAACCACCAAATGGACCTAATTGATATTGTAGCATCCTCCACCAAGTTCAAAATGATAAAAGATAAACAAAGGAAAGATGAGCTCAAGGCTCAATTGGATCAATTGCATAGGTTCTTAAAGGACCTATCCTCTCCTGTTTCTATACAATTTGTAGATCCACAAACACCCATTTTGTTAAGCAAGAAAGAAGTTGATGATCTTGTTGAGATGAGAAGCAAGGTAAAGATGTTGGATAGATGGATTGATAGGCTAAACCAAGAGGTGGAGTTACTTGTTGAAGCCCACAAGGTTCATAAAGAAGCATTAGAATCATCCAATGATGTGACTGCATATGCTAAGGACCTTTGGAAGCAAGAAGAAGAATATAGAGAGCATGCAAGGAAGTTGGAAGAGATTACTAAACTAACTCAACAAACACTCTTGGAACAATCTATCCTGGAAGGAGGTAATGAAGATTTCATTGATAAAACTATCAACATTATCAGGTTTAGGACTTCATTTATCTTTTCCCATAGAAATGAAGTACAACAGACTGGCAAGGATTTGACAGATCAAATTGTGGAATTGGAAGCAATCATAGCTATGATGGTGAATGAAGATGTCCTTGTCAAAGATGGTTTCCCTCTTGATGAGTTAAGAAACAAATGGGGTAATAGATTTCAAGAGGCAATGCAAAGGGGAGATGATGGTGATGACTTATTGATTGACAAGTTCATGGACATCAAGGAGGTAGTAAAGATTGCTCGGAAAGAGCTTGCCAAGTTGGATGATATGCAAAAGTTCACCTCTGCTGAATTAAAAAGAATAAAATTTGAGGATAGTTGGGTGGATGGGCCATATGTGGACATGCTTAAACACATGTTAGATAGTTACAATGAGTATTTTCTTGAACAAAAGACAGGGGAGTAAAGTGTTTGGAATATTCTTTTTTGAATAAAGCATCAGATGGTACGTCCAGTTGGGTAGCTCTTCCCTATTTTCCAGGATCATAACACAAGTTTAACTAAAGATCTCCCAACAGTTCGAACTTCTTGTGCATCAGATTTTGATACAGGGTCATCAACAATTGAACTAAAGATCATGATGGGAAGTTATCTTATGTAGTTCCGGTTGTTCCTTGATTGGTGGATTTCAAATTTTTGACTGGAGGAATTAGTGTTAGGACTTGTCTATATGTAGTTTTGCTCTCCATGTTGTAAAGGTCGGCTAATTGGAAAAAGATTGGCTGCCTAAGGAGAATTTAGGATAATTTTTATAGTTATTATAAGCTTTTACTGTTTTCATATGTTATTTCGGAATCTAGCAGCGCTCGTTCCACGGATAACCCCCTACGAAACTTGTCCGTTTCCTAGGATTCGTGAAGTTCAAGCACGCCTAACGAGGTGATTTTCTAGCCACCTCAAAATGCGTTCCCAAGTCTCGAATAGTCAATTCGAGTATTCCCCTTTGTTTGCCTCGCAAAGACCTTCGAAACGAGATCTTTCGCGAAGCTTCACTGTTTGTACTTAGCAAATTACGAAAAATACAGTGGCACTGAAAAAGTGCGCTCTTGCCCTGAAGCCAAAATTGGCTAAGTCTGGAAAATGCAAGGGCGCTAAAATTTAGCGCCCCTGCATGTAGTGAAAATTCCAAAAAATGTAATAGCGCTAAATTTTAGCGCCATTACATTTTTCTTCAACACTTGAACTTTTTTATGGCCCTGGCACGTTTCTTCATGTTTTCGCGTTTTTCGTCAATCGTGCCACTTTTCGTGCCTAAATTTATTGCTCGACTTGAGTTAGGTTTTTAATTTTTATTTTCACTTAAGTCAATGAATTCGCCATTTTAGTTGTTCATATTTTATGTTCTTTTCTTCCTCTTGCTGTGCGAGCTTGCCTCCCAACTGCAAATCGCGTTTTTGAGGTTTTGCATTCTCCTTCAGCATTCTCCGCGCCTTGGTTCGGGTAAGTCTTTTTGCATTGTCTTCTTCTTTTGTTTTGTATATGATCCAATGTTCTTTATTCGCGTTTTTAGCTTTGTATTTATCTAACCCTACGCATTCTTTTCTTTTTTCCCTACGCATTGTGTTTCCATTCGCGTTTTTCATTCCTACGCGTTCTGTTCTCACCATTCGCGTTTTTCTTCATTCACGTTTTCCCTTCATGCGTTTTGTTCTCTCATTCGCGTGTTCTTCTTCATTCACGCGTTTCTCCCTATTCTTTCACAAACGCAAACTCCTGTGTTTCATATTCACTCCATTCTCCACCGTGTTTCTCTTTCTAAACGTTTTTGTTATTCTCTTTTCACATCGCCTTCTCCATTGGCTTTGTTTCAAACTTTGAAAAGATCTATCACTTGGAAAGAAAGAGGTTTTAGCTTTTGAATGCAAAAATGACAATGGTGCGAATTGCAACCCTATCCAAAGACAAACCAAATTATCCTCAAAGCTTTCATTGTTACAAACATTGCATTTGTCAAGCACAAGCGCTTTCGCCATTCCCTCTTACATCTGCATTTCAAAATTGTCCAAAACAAAGCAAGAGTGCTGAATTTTGGCGCTAGGACATTTTCAGAAGATGAAATTTTTCCTAACACTGTAAGATGTAAGGGCGCTAAAATTTAGCGCCCTTGCATCAAAGGCAATTTTTCAAAGATGTAAGCGCGCTGAATTTTAGCGCCCTTACACTTTTTCCTAGTTTCTTCCAATTCTTCCCAAATGAACTTCATTTTTGACCAGTGCACTCCTGAGCCCCATTTTTCCGCCTTTGTGCATCGTTTTGCGTGCCTCGTCATCCACTTCATGATTTCTCATCCTTGTGCTCATTTCGCGCTTACCCATGTTTCCTAACAGTTGGTGTTTGTTCTGGCTAAACGGATTGCAGTCTACTTTCAAAGATCGTCAAGTCAAGAGTGATCAGAGTACCAGTTCTTTTTGATGACTGCTACTAAACCTCCTTCTTCTTCGAAAGCAAAAAGCAAGATGAAAAACAAATATCAAGGCGTCTATCCGCCAACTATGGTGCTTTCCAAAGTCGAAGAGATAAAGGATACAAAAGTTGGTCATCAAGATTTGGTTGACTTCGCAAAGCTAACAGAGACGAAGCCTCTTCCTGATTCAATGAGAGCTATCGTACACAACAACCTCCACTTGGTGGCGATGTTCCCTACAGCTGCGCACAATACCGAGTTTGTTCTTCAAGTTGCGTCTCATTACATCAGAGAAAGCAGAAGTGTGATCGACTCTTCCGGGCACGAGATTCTGAGACTCGACCCCGACTTCTTTGACATTGTCTTCAAAGTCCCTCATATGGAGAAATATATTGACATCTCTATATCGAAAGCACAGGAGATCTTTGATGCTGATCCCAATAAAGCTAAACAGTTGATAAACACTCAATGGCTCAAGAAGCCTAGATCATCTGTTTCTAGATGGCCGAAAGGACTCCTGAGAAGTGACTTCAAAGATGACGTCAAGGATATGATCACGCTTTAAGCAGAGTGAAAGGTCAGTCGAACTATCCACCTTTCACGACCGGATGTATGAATACATCGTGATCATAAGAAGGCGTATGCATATTGATCAAGTAAACAAATCGTTGATGAGATGCACGCAGCGCTTGATCACTGCCCTTCTACATTGGAAGTTCTACGACTTCTTACTCCGGTAGTACGCAATGTCGGATGAGACACCCCGTGTCTATCTACAAAAGGGAATCGGATGATGGTGCCTATGTACAGATATTTCTATCAATTGGAGCTAAAGGAGAGCTTTCATCATTTCAGACGGGTCACTGATGCTTTCTTTGCGCCTTTACTCTTCAACTTTGATCCAACTTTGGAAAGAAGAAGAGTATCTGATGAGGCTTATAAGGTGGTAAGTAAAGTTGGATGCCTATTTCTTCAATTCCCAACGCTTACTTACTTGAGAGTAGGCTGCTACATTGGTTGTCCCTACATGCTACCACTATCCGGATAGCGGATTCTCATGGAAACATGCGCATACCGATGTCAAGGCAAAAAAGAACGGCGAGCAAACTGGCTGCCGGGTTCAAGTTCTAACGACCATCTACCGATATACCATCCAAACCGCATGTGCTAAGTCCGCTCTATGCTAAAATGCATCATGACCATCAAAACCTACGGTGTATAGTTTGATTTTGACTCAATGAGATGTCAGAAAGTTGCAAAAGGTCACTCAACATGTACCGCTTTGAAGACATCTCGCGCATTGCAGAGATGAAGAAGCCATTCGTGAAATGGACTATTGCAGACACAAATTAACAAATCGTGATCTTGGTATCACGACCTACCAGAGGATTTTGAGGATCTAGGTGATATCATGAACGCTGTCTATGATGAGCAAGGCATTGCTAAAAGGTCGTTGCCTGTAATACAATGGTCTAGGAAAGAGGTTACCAGCATGAGAGAAAGGCTGAGACCAATCCTAGCCAATACAGAAGAATGGTTACATAAACATGGTCATGCAATGAAAAGTTTCAGGACAGACTCAGAAGGAGAGGAGTCCGAAGCAGAAGCTTGCCAACAGCAAGAACTCCGCGACAAAAACAAATCAGCGGCCGTTCCCACTTCTTCGCAAAGAGGTCCTAGGATCAAGTTCACTGTTGGTAAGAAAGATACCCAAGCTGTCCAAGAGACAGAAATCACGGAATCTCATCCATCTCGCTCTAAGGGTAAAAAGTCTATTCATGAGGAGATAGATTCCGGTGAAGAAGGAACTTCAAGCGACCAATCCGCTGAAGATGAAGATTCAGCAGAAGCAGACTCCGATGCCGAAGAAGTTTCTGAAAGCGGGCAAGAGTCTGATGAAGATTCTGAAGAAGGATCTCTGAAGGTGACTTCGAAGGTGAACCAGAATCGGAGAGGCAAGAGGGTGATCAACAGGAACCCGAGCATGATGAAGAAATAACTACTTCTCCTCCCGAGAATGTAGTTGAGGAAATTCACAGAACATCATCGCCCGTGACTTCAAACGCTCCTCATACCCTCCAGATTCAAGAACTCTCCACCTCCTCGCTCGTCAGCTTATTCCTACCACATGCATTCCGCATCACCGAGATATCCCTATCCTCAGAGCATCAACTCCAGCTTGATACTCCTTCGACAAGCATCCATACGTTGATATAATCGGGCTGCTTCCTCCCATCGCCCATTCCTAGCTTGTTCGCTAACGTATGATCTCACTTCTGAAAACGAATTCAATCATTTCATGAATGAGTCGATGCGTGATCAGCTCAATGTGTCAACTACAGGAGCTACGATGACAAATACTTCTCCAATTGTCACGATACCAATGGTGAGTTCAGATGTGACAATAACTTCAGAAGTGGCAATGGCGACTGAATTGACAGTAAATCCAAAAGTTCACACTTCTTTTCTTCCTCCTTGGCTAATATCTCAAGTGTCGAAGCGCAAAAAGCAAATGATTTCTCCAGAGGAGCTCGACCTTGAAGAGATAGTTCTTCCAAAAGCCAAAGGGAAGAAAAAGGCAAAAGTGTACTCGAGGCTGAATGTTGATAAGTCTGGCCACAAGTATGCTGAAATTGGCATACCACCAAATCAAGAAGGTGATGTCAATATGGAGGACTACACAGTAACAAAGGTCCAGCTTGGCAAGGTTACCAACGAAAGTGCAAAGGCCGATGCGCAAGTCACTTTGGATATCTTGGCAGGAAGGCTGGATAAAGTTGAGCAAGCTCGTAACATGTACAAACAGAGGGCAGAGCATTATGCCACTGTTGTAAAGAGACTAGCCGGTTCTCCAAGTAATGCACAACCGCTGACAGTGGTAAATATTGAAGACCCAGCTGTCAAGAAAGCTGAGAAATTTGCCTCCAAAGGCAGGGTGTTATATGATTTTGTTGAAAAGATCATCGAACATGGATCTCAGATAATTTTACGCAGATGAGAAAAACTACTATAAGGCCAAGCTCACCACGAGCTTGATAAAGAAAGAGCGCATTTTCCCGTGATTAAAGACATATCGCCTCGTTGTCATGGTCGGAAATGAAACAGAAGCTCAAAGAAATTGGTGGAGGTTGGGGTAATTCCCATAAAGAAAAAGTTTGTAGAGGTAAGAGAATCCAATCAAAACATAGAATTCAAGTGGTTCACCTTCATAGAAGATCTTCACCAAGCATGAAGATGTTGACGGCATCGATCATTCTTGACAAAAGACGAGAGTTGCCCGGGTCAACTTCTTCTTGAGAAAATCGATCTTCTCGCCGCCACAGAAATATCCCCGATCTTCAAGGAAGCCATCACGAATTTGATTGACAGTTCAGACTTCTCAGAAGCTTCGCTGAACATCATTTGTGATACAAGGCTCACATTGGACAACCTGAAGACGCATCTTGATAGGTGCAAAAAGGTTCACTCATCTGCCATGAGATCGATCACAAGAATTCACACCATTGTGGATTACACCGTTGGTCCAGATGAGAAGTTCGTGCAGGAGACTAGGAGGAAATTTGAAGACTTCCGTGCCCAATGCAAAGAAACGTAAGCAGCCCTATTCTCCAAGTTGTTAGATACCGCATCCCATTATACCTGTAATACTGACATTTCGTCGTCATTTGTAATTGTAATTACACCAAGTCCAAAGATGTAATATTTTCAAAACAAATTGCCACCCTGATTCCCCTTTGGTCAGTTAGTAGATCTCCCTAAAATCGCCACCTAACTTCCTCGATTTCTCTCAATCTCTTCCTTTATTTTGCTCCATCCCTTCTATATAATGTGAGGGATTTTCATTGTAATTTATCTTTAGCCTTTGCAACTAAGTGCTGCCCTTTGTGTTAAATTCCAGAAACTTCATGCTCATGCGCTTGTAAAATGAGATCTCGACATCAAAGAAAAGGATCGGGTAGTTTCAAACTCTTTGTGTTGATTCATACTTCTTTGTGAGTTAATCTATTTGGTAGTGATTAGTTTGAAGAATCTGAAGGACTCTAAGAAGTTTATGTAAACTTTGTGTTACATCTATTATTTAGATTGCATTGTTATTTCTGTTTATCATTGGTTGAATGATCTACAAGACTTTGCGCTTGTAATCATTCATGCTCTTGCATGTTCTGGTTGAGTGATCTACAAGACTTTGTGCTTGTAATTATTCATACTCTTGGATACTCTTGTCGAAGGATCTACAAGACTTTGTGCTTGTAATCGTTCGTGCTATTTGACACTTTTGTTGGATGATCTACAAGACTTTGTGCTTGTAATCGTTCATGTTGTTCCAAGAATTGTTGCGTCTAAGAAGACTTTGTGCTTCTAACGTAGCAAACGGTACGTCTACGCAGATCCAACACTGATAAAGCTACGGAACGACTTTGTGCCTTCGTGAGCTTTCCCTTTTTACTTTATTTGTTTGTTGTTAATCACTTCTGGTATCTCTACGCTTCGCTTTGACGAGATAGAGATATTGGTATTACTGCTAGTTGTTAGTTTTAGGTTATTAAGAATTCTAAACTTCCAACGGTGAAGCATTGTAAACATCTTCTCTGAAAAAAGAGAGAAGGATGAATGTAACACACCCCCCCCACTCCGTGAATTGCGTGTACATTTTGTAATTATCTGTTTGATTTACTATCGCTTTTGTTAGCAGTAAGAAGGGCGCCTCCCCTTTCCGAGAGGAGAGATTCACATCTCACATAGCTGTGGCTGAAGTTCAAGTTGTGTAATCTATCGAAAGCTGATTACATAATTTTCACCCAACATCATGCAAGATGCTTAGACTTTTTATAGTTTTCAATACACTTTATGTTATTTTCCAGTTTTAGTTTTAATGGTGATGTCAATGAGCAATGGTCATTTGTATGCTAGTGAATGTTGTGCATAAATGTCTCTTATTTGATGAAAGTCAATAGAAGATTTTGAAGCTAAGACTGTTTCCATGAATTACTTGTGAATGATATTTCTTTATGTTTATTGATCTATTAATTTCAATAATGAACTGGTGACATGTTCTTGTTTGATTTTGAAGTTTATGAATGGTGAATGATTGTAAGTCTTAAATTTGCACTATGAATGAATGCAATGGTATGGATTGTTCTGTGTATTGTATCATTTTATGGTTTAGTTGTTTGAAAGGAAGGCTCATTATGAAGTTTGTATGTCTAAATTAAAGGAAATTTACATTTATGTTTTTCTGTCTTGAGCTCTATTCTATCTTTTGATATTTATTTACACCCCCAAACATTAGATTAATTTGTACTATGCAGTTTATATTCCTTTTATAGCAGACCCCTTGAATATTACAGTTGCATAGGCCACTAAACAACATCAACACAATTGAGAACCAACTACAAAGACCTTGGAAGATAGGTGACTTTAGGTTGTTTATCTATTTCAAGAGAAATAGAGTAGAAATATTTTGTTTAACATTGTTGTGTTACATTGACCATCAACACTATCAACCATGCATTCATAGGGCACAATTTATCATCCTTAGTAAGGAACTCATCATTGACTTGTTTGACTGCCAATTGTGAATCTCCAAAGACTTGTAAGTGTTGAATGTGTCATTGTACTACTAGTTTCAAACTAGAAATTAATGCCTTATATTTTTCTATGTTGTTTGTGCAAGGAAAGCTAATGTGAAATGCTTTTTGAATGAAATCACCTTGGGGTGATCAAAAGGATGCCAACAATTGATCCATGTGAGGTAAATGATCCATCAAAGTATATTGTCCATGGTTTGGATTCTTCAATATGAAAGATGGATTCATTTGGAAATTCTATGGTCAAAGGATGATAATCTTGAGTGGGAGCCTCTACTATAACTTGTCCCTTGATTGTCTTTTGTTTGACATTCTCAATATCAAACTCACTAAGAAGCACAACCCACTTTGCCATTCGACCAGTAAGGGCTACTTTGGATAACAAATATTTCAATGGGTCAATTTTTGTGATCAAATGAGTGGTAGCATTAAGCATGTAATGTCAGTTTCTAGGTGGTAAGAACTATTGCAAAGAAAACTTTTTCCATGGATGAGTAATTTAATTCACACCCAACCAATGTCCTACTAAGGTAATAAATAGCTTTTTGTCTTCCCTCATCATTATGTTGAGCTAAGAGGGCACCTAAGGCATGTTTTGTAACTAAGTTGTATAAATACAAAGGCCTTTTTGGATTGGGATTAACTAGAACTAGAGTATTAGACAAGTATTCCTTGATCTGATCAATTTCCTTTTAGCATTACTGACCCACTGAAACTTGACATTCTTCTAAAGTAGACATGAGAAATGGTAAAACTTATCTACTAATTGGGTGATGAATCATCTAATAGCTTGAAAATTCCCTTGTAAGTTATGTAGCTATGTAAGGTTCATAAGAGGTGGCATTTCTATTATTTATTTTACTTTATTTGGATCTACCTCAATGCCACAACTAGAAACAATGAACCTTGGGAGCTTTCTTGATGTGATTGCAAAGATAAATTTCTTGGGATTTAATATGACATTATACTCTTTGAGCCTTTAAAAGATGTGGCACAAGATAACAAGATGATCTATTTTGAGTTTTGACTTGTCTAGGATGTCATCCACATAATCTTCAACAATATCATACAACATATCATGGAAGATGATAGTCACGACCCTTTGATATGTCGCACTAACATTTTTAAGACCAAATGGCATGAATTAGGAACAACAAATTGCTGATGCAAAGATTGAATGATTTTTCCTATATATTATAACATTCACCTCTATCACAAGCAAATTTCAGGCACTAATTTGTCTTTCATCATATTAGAGAAGGTTAATCTATAATAAAATTATATCAACAAGGTCAGAGGGGGACCTTGTGTGGGTTGATCAGGAAAATATTGAAGTTGAGGCAATAGCCATGGCAAAGAAAAATGATAGTCCATCAAATGTTGGTGTCATTGATACACAAGCAAATACTATGGCTCATTATCATTAATGGCCTTATCTTAGACACCCACAAAAGACTTGACGTACACCTACAAATGTTGGGTTGAGTAATGCAAGTTGATCTCAACCATAGTTATATTTTTTAGCTCTGATGTTTTATTTTAATGCCATAGATTTTATAATCCATCAGTTCTATATAACTTGAAAAAAATGTAATTGGATGAAGTTTCCACAGTCCATGATTAAGTAGTGTTGAGATTTCTAGAATGTAACTGTGTGATCTTTTTTGCATCAACATTTTAGATCATACTCCATGATCCATCATCAGGATGCTGAGTATAGAGAATACAGAAATCTCAGCACTAATTGAAAAAAAAAGGAAGCAGACTTGTAAAGCTAAATAGGTCATTCTGTATTCTCTATGCTCAGCATTCTGATGATGGACCATAGAGTATGATCTGAAATGTTGATGCAAAAAAGATCACACAGTTACAATCCAGAAATCTCAGCACTAATTGAAAAATATATTTTTCTTTCAGTTTAAATCTACGTTTTGTTCACATTTTATCAATGTATATTCGTGCATGTGATCAAGGTGGCTTCTATTTGATTAGTTTATCGTGTTTTTAAAATCGATTTAGTGAAGAGCGCATGATTTCAATTCTTTAAAATATCTTTATTTCATGGATTTTTTCTAATTTGTTGAGTCTTTGACAAGTCTTAGCTAAGTCTAAGTGCCAACTCCAAGTTTGAGTTAAAAATTAGCCTACTAAGTTGGTCAAATCTGATTCTTGTAACTATGCTTCATAAAAAGCAATACATTAGCTCAAAACATTGATAAACCATCCAATTTTGCATGTCATGATTTGAACCTTTTTAAATTCTGCACTTTGGAAAATATTTCCACTTCTTGAACCTCCCAAAAATTTTGAACCTTGTTACTATGCCTACAAGTTGACCTCTATAATCATAATGAAAAATCAGTTTTTTAAGGACACCACACAGGTTGCAGCAGGGACTGCATACTTTTTCTCTGTATATGTTTTGTTCCATGATCCCTCTATTCATAAAAGCAATGGAAAGGAAGGTTTTCATCCCAATGTTGCATCTACTGGTTGAGCCCGATAACTCTTATAGAAAAGCAAGGAGGCGGCAGGAACAAGCAGAAAGGCCTCTTAGTTTCCCTCACCACATGATAAAATTAGAGGCGCAGAGAGTCCTAGAATGTCCACTTAGTACTGACAAAGTTCTTCATTAGTGAAATAAACATCATATGCCTTTTCTTTCTGTTTGTCTCAAGATACTTACCCTTACCTGGTAGATATTGAGGTTTTTGTCACTATTTCTATTTTGACATTAATATATGTTTTAGGCTTATCTAAAAAGTATCCATCAATTTAAAGTATTGAAGTGGTTTTTTGATGCAACAAGATAGGAGTCGCCACTTCAAAAATATCACATGCCCCAAAATGCATTAAAATAGTAATTTTCACAAGGCATCGTCAATCTAATTTTTAAAGGAGAATGATGATAGTACAACACAAGACTAGTTCGCTAATCAATTCCCAGAAGAAATTGAAACAACAGCACGTGCATGAATATACAGATAGTAATTAAGGTTGCTCTTCAGTGTCTGGGGAAGGTTCAAGTTCTGTATTTACTATATAGTCAGGAGCATACTTACCAACTTTAGTCATGCATGTGGCAAGGAATACAGGGATGAAGGGCATCAGTCATCACTATAAACATTCATGGAGAAATGGATGTCAATGATATGGGACTACACAAGGAAAAACAGAATAAAAGTGATGAAATACCTCAGCTTTAAAGAGTAATTATTTCCTTGTAGTGGAAAACACCTGAAAGATCAATTAAAAGTCAATTACCTGAGAAATATGAAAATCCTTTACCAGAGTTCTAGTTTATGTGTATCATTCATTGTCTACATAAGAAAAGTGTTTGGTCTATATCACCATTCTACACCAAGTGGCATTAAGACTTATTCACCAGTCTCTCCATTCTGATATTCAATCATTATTGATTCCTTCATGCTTAATCTGAGCCTAGAGAATTCTCAATATCAATTACAAAGCGGTATTTCACATCTTTCTTTATCATGCGTTCTAAAGCCTCATTCACATATTGGATTGGAACGACTTCAATCTCTGGATATATTCCTTCTCTAGCACAAAAATCAATCATTTCTTGAATGTCTTTGGTGCCTCCTGTTGCACTACCGGCAATTGTTTTCATTCCTGTATGTACAAAGCACCATGCAGAAGCCAAATATCAGTGATGTACATGTATGCATGGTTGGGCTTGCACAAACAACATGATTGCTAATCCTTCTGCTGAGTCTATATTAGCCAAGTCAAGCATAATCTCCAATTATTAAATATTACATTTTCAATATTCTGACCCCACATTCTTTATATTTGATGCAAAGCACATAGCTATTGATGTTAACTTAAAAACATGCATTTAAATATATGGGTATACACATTTATACATAAAGATTTGTTCTCGTGGCCAACATTGCGGTACTTAATTTCTTTATCATCACAAGTTAAATTCTAGAAACAGTACTAAACGTATGGAAAAACAGATGTACCCTGTCATGCACCCTCGATTTAAAATAAAATAAAAATCGAATTAAATTATTTAGGACCCAATTATAAGCAACCACTACAAGACAAAGGAGGGCTACTTTTCTAAAAGAGCTTCCAAAAAGGGCAAACCATGTTAGCAAGCACTAAAAGACAAAAGAAAAATATACCACTGCTGTCATGCCCCCACATAAGACAAAAGAAGGATCGCAGCACTTGTGGACTGTTGCCTAAATCAAAGACTAAACAAACTAATCAATTAACATTAGACATGGGTGGCGATTCAAAAAAAGACATGATGTAATATTCCCCCTTAATTTTTTTTGGATTTTATCAGCACAAATCAACACTTTAGCGTTAGCTCCAAATATAAACCAGCTTGGAAAATAACCCTTCACCTTTTGATCACCAAGATCCCAATGTGGGCGTGGTGAGAACATACAGTGTCAAGGATTGTTAACAACCAGAAAATGAATTACAAAGCTGCTAGGCAGCTAGCCGACCATGAATGAAAGTAAATACAAGAGTAGGCGGATAACCAACCATAAGCTCAACCACTTATTCAGCGGGAGAAAAACTAATTACAAATAATAAGGCGGCAAGCCAACCATGAATCCACTCTACCACTTATTCAGTGGGAGAAAATTTAACAAGTACTGAAAGTAAAATTATTAACTCAACCACTTCTTCAGTAGGAGTGAATACAAATAATTAAATTGCAACAATAAATAAATAGTTGTTAGTACTACTAAACCAGTTTTACAATGATAAGAGTTTTTTGGCTGCAAACATAGAGTTATTCTTCCAAAGCGACAAGGAGTTAGAGTAAAAACCTCTAACTGTTACAATATGAGAATGACATAGAAATAGAGCTCAAATCAGCAGTATATCAAAATTAAACAAGTCTGATCAGAAACATTAAGTACAGAAAATCAGACCAGCAAATAAGAAATTTACCAAAATGGTTACCACTTCTTCAAATTAGCTCGAAAAGACTTCAAACAACAAACAACTGAAGCCTCTAATCAAGGTGTCCAAAATCCAATGATCAAATGGTGCCAAAACAGCTTCAAATAATTGGCACAATTTCCAATGCAGCCAGGAGGAGATGGTACGACCTCCAAGAAGGGTCGACCTTCTCCCAAAAATCCAAAACTCAGTAATAAATTCCAAAAACTTGCAGAACTAGGCACCCTACACAGGAGAACAGCTTGAGTAAATACCCAGAACCAAATAAAATATGTTGATGAAGCCACGAACAGAAATGTGTTTTAGCTAGCACTTCCAATAGTAGTATAAACAGATTATAAACCAACAATCTGCCTATAATAATAAAAAAAATAGATTATACAACAATCTACTATAACAAACATGAATAAGCTCTATCCACACTTCTGAGTGAAGCAGAGTCTTCAAAATGCCATCTAAGAAGCTATCGTTTCAAGCCCGAAGAATGGCGTAGTAAAGGTGCTAGGAGGGATCTCCTCGAAGTGGCTCTGAATTCAATTCAGCAGCATAACATTATCAAATTTTCCAAAGATAAGAATCAATGAGCAAGGCCTCAATAAATAACCTTCAATGTGTTGGATGTTGGATGTTGTGGTTGTGTTGCTGATATGTGGTTGTCATTGATGTCAACACTATTGGCATTAATGTCTTAGAGGCTGTATATGTCGAGGATATTGAGAAAATTGTAATGAAATAAGTTGCAGGTTGTCAGTTGTGAAGTGAAGTTGAGTCTGTCGGTGAGTTTAGTATGTTGATGATCAAAGGTTGTGGATTAAAGGGTTTCTTGTCGAGTATATCTAGTTTATCCACGTTGAGTTTCAGAGATCCGCGTGAAGATTTGATCGAGTTATGAAAATTTGTATTTTAACAGTCATTCGGTTACTTCAATTGGTGTTCCTGAATGAAGGTGATGAGATTTTAGCAAGTTCAGTTGTTGCGGATGCTTCACTGGTGATTCATGATGTTTGTGGATGTTTCTAGATTGTTCTCTATCTGTGTTGCACGTCCGCATTGATCGTTGTGCTCGTGATTCGAGATTTTCTCTTGCGTGTTCATGTTTTTCATGTTCTTGGCCGACAGGGTGTTGTAACATGTTGTGGATCTTCGAGGATTAATTTTTGAAGGTGGTTCGTATTTGAAATTCCATGACAACTGATTCACCCCCCCTCTCAGTTGTCTGCCCTTGTGTTGCCAACAATTGGTATCAGAGTTGGTCACAGGTTCAAACCCCTCGCTTGTGCTGGAGGGGATTGTTGCAAAAGAATCGACTTGTAACTCCCAAAGAAAACTCTTCAGTTTCCTCAAAGGGACGCCCATCTCCACAAAGCACTTTTTAAAATATTTAAAATATTTTATTATCTCCTCTCCTAGGCGTCCAAGGTAAAAGCATTTAATTTAATTTTGAAAAATATTAAACTTCTCCGCTTAGGCGTCCAAGACATGGCCCCATTTTTAAAACAACTTAAAGTTCATTGACTAGGCATGTGGGTCCAAAAGTCACAACTAAAAATTAAGTCCAAAAGTCACAACTAAAAATTAACTAAGTATTGAAACTTAGCACTAGGAGGAATGAAGAAGCCAACACCCAAAACTGAATTGCCTCATTGCCCAAAATAGAAATATGGACTAGAGATGACTGAGTTGCTGCTAGAATGACACTGCCATAAATAGAACTTACTAAAAATAGCAAACTACTAAAAATAGTAAGTGTTTCCAAACGCCTTTTGAGCACAAACCAGGAAACTGTCATGACTTACTAAAAATAGCAAGTTCCTGGAAAGGTTGTTAGATGGAGATGCATGTTACACCATTCTGAAGCTCTTTGAAAACCCAAAAAGACCCAAAGACCTTTCCTACATGCAAGGTATCCACCAAAAATGATTGTCATTTTCATAACATGCATGTCACCACATCTTGAAGCTCTCTAAAAACTTAGAAAGCTCCCTGAAGCTCACTTCCAAACTCCTACATGCGATCAATCAAAAACCAAGTTGAAACCTCCTATAAAAAAGGAAACCCTAATTTGCACAACTGATTAGACTACAGGTTTCCGAAAATAGGCTAAATCCAATTGAAGAGTGTAGAGCTAAATTGGGGACATTACAAATGATTAATAATTATTAAAAGAAAGCTTTAAGGCAGTGATGGGATATGGAGGGGTGTGTCCCTCACCAAAGAAGGGGTGTTGTTAAAAAGATGTAACCTTTTCCCCACTATGGAAGATATTAAAGGCGGAACCAAACATTTGTGAGGGGCATCAAATAGAAATCTAGATGAATTAAGCAAATTGGAAACAAAGGAATAAGGATCAGAAATTATAAGAGATCTATTGGATTAAACACTATTGGCAAGAATATATTTGGGAAGTAAGTTTATGTATATATATATATTGTAGATGGTCATAGTCGTAGTTAGCCGTAGTTAATTATACTTAAATAAAACTATAGTCACATTGTAAATATTTCATACAATGGATGTCACATGTTGTTTTGGGTAATTAAGTCCTAATTAGTTAAAATTGGTTGTTACGAAGTGTCATGATGGTTAGGTTCTCAACCACCACTAGTGACTATATGTACTAGAGTCTATTGTAATCGAGAACAATGCTATTTTGATGTTGACATTATACTTTTGTACTTGTTGAATTAATGAATAAATGTAATTCCTATTCTGTGCATGCTTATGTTCTGTAAGCTTCATCCGTTTACTCTCATAGTACGTTAAAGTTATCCCAACGAGTAAACATTTGGCGTCATTGCCTAAGTGAACTTGGGGAAAAGCACTCGACGATAGAATGGCATTGTGATGGGTCATCCGACGGAGGAACCCGTACAAGAAAACGAGGAAAGAGAAGATGACTTGACACAAGACCTTGTCAACTTGTGGGATATCTCATTGAGAGAGCACATACGGAGGGAGGCTCTTAGACAAGAGATCCCTTAGTCGGTCATTTGGGACAGACTGCACATCAATCCAAAGGTCAACCATCTCCTCAATTGATTGCCAAGGTTGTTGGCATTTCATTACATCATCTTTCAAGATCTTCAAGTGGAGAGTGACCAAGAGCACCAAAGACAACAGATACTACAATGGTATGAGGAAAGGAGCAAGCGGGAGGAAGAGGAGCATGGCACTATCCAAAGACATACTCCTGGAAATCAATGATCGTACACCCAACAATTAATGCCCATACAACCCAACAAGGACAAAAACTGAGTACCAAGTGGGCAAGAAACACCAGAGGAAAGTGTATGATGATCACTTAGACTAAAGGAACAAGAAACTTGACAAAGAAGACTAAAGAAAATTGGTGAAGAAATGAATGAAGACCTTATTGAAATAAATCAATCTATTGTTACGCTACACCAAAAATTTTCCAAGGAAAGTGATGAAGGAACTTTTAGGATACCATCTGTAGCTGATAAAGAAAAAATTGAGAATGATGAAAATGAACTTCTAAAAACACTTGAAAATAGTATAAGCTGCATCTGAGAGTTGTCCATATCGGATGATGAGGGACCAAGGATTAGAGGATCCGAGCCAAAGACCCCTGAGTAGAGGAGGTACTGGTATGAACCCCAGGAGACTCAAGGTGCAAAGGACATTGAGAGGGGACATGTTTCTGACTTGTACGTGGCCAAGAGTGCAAGAGAGGCACTAGAATGTCAGGGGAGAAATAGTCCAATCAGGTCCAATGTACAAGGAGAGAATCGGGGAAGAAACATGGTGTCTCCGCAAGCCGAGAGGCAGAAATTTCCGAAGTTCATGGGGAATGGTTCAGAGGATCTTGTACGTCATTGTAAAATGTGCGAGATAATATGGATAGCGAATGGGAAGGACAATGCGGATTATTGGCTAAGAGCATTCCCAATGATGCAAAGAGGCATAGCTATAGATTGGTACATGGAACTTGAAGCAACACAGAAAGTTTCATGGCAATTACTCAAGAGAGCATTTGAAGATGAATTTAAACTTCTCAAGGACGACAATGAAATTGTGGTAGAAATATATAACATGAAACAAGGAAAGAATGAAAACGTATGAGCCTACAATCATAGGATCAAAGAGCTTCTGGTGAAACAGGAGACACAACCGGTAGATGGCTTAAAGAAATAGTGGTTCATTGAATGAAATAAATCATCATCTAATATGTATACATCACACTTATCATGTGAATTACAATCATGCATAATGTGATATTTGACATTATCTATCTCAGTATCATGCCCCATTAAAATATTTTCCAACTAGACTAAAAACTTGAAACATTCATATGTCATTGCATAGCTAGTATCACTTAAGATAACTTTATTATTAGTTTTCACTTTGAACATAAAACTTTCATAAAAAAAATTTTGTGTACTACGCAAATAACCCTCAAGTGCATCAAATAGAAAAAGTTCATATTTAGGAACCTCTTTGAATTGGACATCATCACACTGGTAAGAGCACACATCTAATCATTTTGACGTAGCCACATCATAACGCTTCTTGGTGTATTGGAAATGAAGATCATATGCATCATCAACATCCCAAAATTGGGTAAATACACTCATTTCTAGTTTAGTAACATAGTCTGATTCATTTTTCAAATCAAAATTCAACTCAATGTAGAATGTTTCAAAATAAGCTCAATAATTTTAGAACCTAACCTTGAGCCCTAATTTCCATATTGACTTTTCATAACATATTCACTACTGCAATGAGTTACATAGTCAATATTACCTTCCACAATGTCAATATGAACATCTAAATCTTTTGAATGCTAATTTTTTTAGAAATAACAAGGTTAGTAGAAAGACATTCATTTTTGTTCACAACTTCATGTGCGTCATCAATTGATAGGTATGTTGACCCAAATGCAAAATATTTGATGTAACCTAGAATTTTTCATTAAAAATTGAACAAGCATCTTCATTCTCTATCACACCAATGCACTCCTCATTGAATGAAAACATGTCCATTTCTACACAAAAACTATTGGATGCAAGGAACACTAAGAGGGGGGGTGAATCAGTGTTCAACAATTTTTACTTTACATAACAAATTTAAAACCATCAACAACAATAATTGAACTTTATATAACATTAGCAGCACATAACAAATAAAAACATGCAGTCACATTGATGAACACCATAACACTAGATATTTTTATGTGGAAACCCTGTTAGGGGAAAAACCACGGTGGAGACTAATCCACAAAGTTTTACTCTATTAAAAGTAAAATAAAGAGGGGAATGCACTTGCATTTAGGTGCATTGCCTAGGGCTCACTACTCAATGTTAGCGGCTCACTGCCATACAAATATAACATAGATTACTAAAAAAAATTGAACTAAGAATAAATCATCTTCAAATGCCAAAGTTCAGTTCCAATGAAGCTCAGAATCCTATTTCGGATTAGTCATCTAGATCGTTGTGTTGCCCTGCTCTACTGTACACTTCTGCCCTACTCTACTTTGCACACAAACACTTTTTTCCCTTCAAATAACTGATCTAACACTTTTCACACATACTCTTGTCGGATATCATGTATACACACACTATCTATCTCACACACACTTAAAATGATTTTTCGATCTCCCTTATATATCCACTAACCCAAGAATTCAATATGTGTCGGCTTCTTATCAAGATACAATTTTTTTGCTTATGTCGGCCCAAAACTTTAAATGAAAATGAAGCATACCTTCATAAGTCAGATAGACTTATAGAAGGGACCCACACCAAGGTTTCAAAACATGAGAGATACCAAGATAATTACTCCACATACATCTGTGATTTACTACCTTAAGCATGTCGGCCACAAGAGAAGAATAGATCATGAATTATGCCACCGAACCTCTTAACTCGATCTATGACTAGTATGATGCCACAAAACTTCTTCATTAGAATAGTGTACGTGCTAAGAAAGATTCCTTGGAGATCCACACTTCAAAATAGTGATCCAGTGAGGTGATCCGATCAACATACCAACTAGATGTCCTATTCTTGACTTTCTCTGCCGGTAAAATATGTAGACTTTGATCTTTTGCCAGTATGAGCACAACTGATACTGCAGACCGAACTGTAGACTCTAGTTGCCATCAATGACAACACAAGTAGCCAAAATTGATCTCTTAGAGCCATATGCCAACAAAAACAATCATATTCCATCTCACAATTAATTTCATGAGCTAGTGGCATTTGAATCAACACATTTTCTAATATTATGTACATCAACATCCTCTTCATGTGTCACATACATTTCCATCTTTGTTTCACATAAATAGTCACAAGCAGCAGGGACATTATCATGTTCATAGATATCATACTCAGCCTCATCAACATCTTCTTCATGTTTGGCACTGTGATTAAGATCTGGATATTGAACACACAAGTTTTTTATCTTCAAAATCATCATCATTCATAGAGTTAGTATGCTCTATTGATAGAAAACCTAAACCACATTTGAGGTACTCATCATGTGAAACTTGTTTATTCATTTGTGAACAAGTGACTTCATCGGCCTCCATGTCATTGCATCCTTTATATGAAGAAAACACCTTTAGATAATCCTCATAGAATCATTCATAATCCTTAGAAAAATAATCAGGTTCACTTTCATCATGATCCTCATCACAAGAAAATTCATACTTATCAAGTCCTATTTTGAAGTGTTGTAAAGTCAAGTAACAAGATTTCACACTTTTCTAGGCTTAATTTCACTATTTACACCTTTCTTATGCTTTATTTGACCCCTTAATGTACTTTCTCTTCGATTTTCAAGTGTGTTTTTAAGAATATTCCCATTGGACAACTTTTAATGCCCCAAAATTCTCGACACCCACTTAATTTCTTAGTGGGACTAAGTCAATAGGCGACTTAGTCCTTTTTAGCACAAAACTCAAAATAATTTTAAAATTCTAGTGGGAATTTGTCCTCTAGCCCTTGAGGCGGCTTGTAATGTGTTACAGAAATTTTAATAAAACCATGTATAAATAACTGTTTTTCTCCTCATTTTACATCTCCTACAATCTCCTCATACACTCAATAAAACATTCAAGCATTCATCAAATCATTAAGCAATCAAGCATTATCAAGTCAATCTATTGGAGCACTTCATTGCATATCTTCATATTTTGAGCATCAAAGGTGTGGTAAGTTTATGACATTTGCATGTTATCTATTTATCATACTCTTTTCATTTCATTTCATTGCTTAGGTTTTGATTACCAAAGTGGGGTTTGACCAAGGCAAACCCCTATTCTCTAACCCTCAACCATTTTTCCCCATTTGCATGTGTGTTTGCAGACTTTTGTATGCAAATTTATCAAGCAATTAGGTGTTGAAAAGTGGTCAACAAGTCTACAAAGTCAATCAAGTCAACACAATCCTAATTCAAGCTTGGAGAGACTTTCTATCCCATTTTCTGCAGAATCAAGTACAAATACCTATCAGAAAAGAAAGTGCAGACCTAAGGCTACAAGATTTTGTCCTGAATTTCTCGTGACTTGTAGGACTAAGTCACCACTAGTGGCAAATTAGTCCCACTTCCAGACTTGAAAACTGATTTTGGCATTTCTGGATACCCATTTAGCAAATTCTCATTTCATGCAAAGTTTCCCAAAACTGGGACTAAGTCGCCCCACCTGGCGTAAGTGTCCTAGTCAACATTTTCAATCATTTTTTTAGGATTCCAAAATCTCTCAGCATCAAGCTTCAGATTCCAGGTGCACCTCTTTCATTTTGTTGTGTTATTTCATCATTTAGTTGCATATTTAGGCATTTCCACATATCACATTATGTTTTCTAGCACTTTACATTTTCTAAGTTTTGCATCACTAGATTACTTCATTTCCAGATCAGAGCATTAAGAAATCTTAATTAGATTTCTCCCATGAATCTTCACTTGTTTCCTTTCGGTCTATTGGTGTTTCATTTGTTGTTCTTTATTTTGTTTCCTTCTTTCTTTCTTTTTTTGTTTGTCTTTTGTGTTCTTCATTTTGTTTTTTGTTTGTTGCCTCTTGTTTTCACCATTTTTGGCGACATTTTTATTTCGTCGTGCCCTAGTTTTGATTAGGGATTTCATTTTTCAAGGGGTTTTGGTGCCTTACAATTGTTTTAAAACCTTTTTTGGGCCCCTCTATTCTTGTTTTTGTTGATCTTACGGGTTTTGGTCATAGGGTTTTTGATTCCCTAGTTTTGGTGTAAGTTGACGGGTTGTATGAGTTAGGGATTGCATTTCGTGCCCTTTCCACGTGCTTTCCTTAGCTTGCTCGATCCGGTCCCATTGGTTTGGGCAAATTTGAGCTTGATTATTGTCTCCTCACGTTCTTGTAACTCATCTTCAAATTGGAATCGGCTTGCAGAGATAATTTGTTTAGTTATGATAATACATGGCGGAACCGGATCCGAAAATGAATTCATCCATTGAACTTTCACATGTGATTCCGGTCTGATTCCAATCCCGAGTCCACCTCTGATCCGATCCTGATACGGTCAACTTAGCGAGGTCAGGTCATCAAACGTTACAGGGTATTGAAACTTTGAAAATTTCAGTTTCTAATCTAGTTTCGGTCCCGTTTCTGATTAATGTTATTTGTTCACCTCTTTGGTTCCTAATTTTCTTCTAGTATCACTCCCACCAAGTTTAAAGTTTTACTAAGTATGGAGGGTTACCTAGGAAAGAATAGAGAAGTGTGAAAGGATAACACTTGTAAGGATGATTTTCATACCTTATGTTGGTCTAATCCAAGCTTGTCTTGTAGGAATAAACAATGTCAGGAGCATCAGAGGAAGTGTCACAAAAAGAATGACAAGTTGCAGAAAGCTCAAAGGGAGCAAAAACAAAGAAGATCAAGGTGGAACAATTGCCCTACACCTTGAGATACAAACACCGAGATGCTACTCTTACAGCTAGTAAGCTAGATTTAGAGTGGGAAGACATAACAAACACCAATCTATGTCCATTCAATTTTGAGGAGCTGATTGTGGATACTTTCTCTGAGGATGTAATTGGAAGGTCTGGAAGAATAGCCCAATTTGGGTTGGCACATGTTACACGTTTCCCCTTATTAGTCCAATGCCCAGAGCTCATCATCACAATAGTAGGGGCATACAACCCCTTATCAAGATAGTGTATGGACCTCCAAGGGAATGTGATCATTGATCTATCCCCATAGATGATGAGGTTCATGTTTAATTCGCCTTCCCCAAAGAACCCCAAACAATTGACTGAGGCAGAGGCATTGGAATTTTTTAACAGGGACAAGGAAGCTAATAGGTCCCACATGAACTAGTTGAAAACTGAGAAGAAGTCCTTAACCAAAGTTCTTGAATAGCCCAAGAGGGGAGATTTTAAGAAAGAGATAGATGACCTAATCATGATGCTTTCCAGGGTATTTGGAAAGAGGGACTCAACATACTTCAAGGAAAGGATGTTTCCATTCATTCAAACCATTTTAGATGGTAGGAAACAATTTGATTGGGGTATGATTTTATCAGACAACATGCATAACCAAATGCTCAAATGCTCAAGCTACTGGGAAACAATGCCAGGAGATCACACGCCGGCCTTGACCCGGACCGCCCGGGGGGCAGAACCACAAACGTACATGTGACGAGTGGTATAAAGCTGCTAGCGGTTTTGTAACCCGCGAGGATTTTCTTTTTGGCTCTGTGAAGCCCACGGTCATGTGGGTGGTAGACCGCCGGCCAGGGGCCACATTTTTGCTCCTATTTAGTCTTAAAGTGCCTAAAATAGGCCTTTTTAAATTTTGCGCAACTTTATACGGCGTGGATTTTGGGAAAGCGAGATATCGTCGAGAGAAAGCTGGATTAGATGAACTTCTCGGTGAATGCGGAGGTGATTTTCAGATTTTAACTTTTTCTAGTTTTTCAGCTTGAAGGTACAAGTGCATTTATTGCTTGTTCTTGATGTAACTTTTTCCAACGAAGTCAAAATTTGGCAAACTTTTTTTGAAATTGATCAGAAAATCACAAGGAATCTGTTTGTAACCTCTATTTTCAGCTTGGACAAGCTCTTTTTTCTAAAAATTGTAAAAATCATCGTGTGTTATAAACGGTTGATTTGAGCTTGTCACTTGTAAAAATTGCAATATTTGTTCATTGTAATTTGTTGGGGGGGGTTGCAAAATTAGTTTTTAATACATTCTGGGGGGGTGAAAGGCACAATTTAAGTGCCACATTGTCCTTTTTCTTTTGGTGTTCATGGCGGATCTAAGGCAAATTGAACCACTCACTCCACACAATTATCATACATGGAAGCTAAAAATGACTCAATTGTTACAATCTAAGGGTCTATGGCCAATGTTAGATGCAGAAAAACTTGAATTTACAAGGGATTATGAAAATTTTGTCCATAGATGTAAAATGGATGAAGCAAAAGGGCTCATTGGCTTACGTGTATCTGATAATTTGTTGTTTCATATTTCAAAGTGCAAAACACCTAAGAATGTTTGGGATAAACTTGAAGAATTGTATGGTAAAACAAATCATTTCAGAGCCTTGCAACTTCAAGCAGAACTACAATCCCTCTCTCCAGATGCATTTCCTTCAATTTAGGATTTCCTTGCACAATTCAAGATGATTTTGTCACAGTTGAAAGGATGTGGACATGATGTATCTAGTGATGAATGTATCTTCTTGATTTTGTCTAAGTTAAAGGGCCCTTATCAAGTGTTTTCTTCTACTTTCTATTCAACTATGGATACAATGGGGAAAGATTACAAAATACCTACATTTGAGTTGTTTTGTGAGCGTCTTACTAGGGAGGAGGCCAAGTTAATTTAGTTGGATGCCTTACCTAATTCTAAGAATCATGCTCTAATGGCTCAATCATCCAAGGGTAAAGGAAAGAACAAGAAGAAGCCCAAAGTAGAATCATCTTCTGGTAGTGAGAATCCCTCCAAACCAAAGCCGAAGAACAATCAAAAGTCCACTTCATCTCCTTCTTCTTCTACCTCTGGAAATTCTTCTTCCAAGTCCAAGAAAAAGAAAGGAGATCCTTGTTCATTTTGTGGCAAAACTGGGCATGATGCATCTCATTGCTTTAAGAGATTAGAGGCCTTGGAGGAAGCTATGAAGAAGCACAATATTTCAGTGGCTAAGCCTTCTTCCATGGGCAAAGGGCAAGCTCTTTCAGCACGAGCTATGCATTCACCTTCAGATAGTTGGATTCTTGATTCAGGTGCTTCACATCACATGACCAATTCACGTGATCTTCTTGATTCCATAGTTCATACTTCTACTTCTCAGATTGCAGTTGGGAACTCTTCATAGATTCTAGTTTTGGGGACAGGCTTCGTTCAGATGCTAGATGGGTGCATTGAGGATGTTCTACTTGTTCCTGATATTTTAGCAAATCTACTTTCCATATATCAGATTTGTCATTTTGGAGATGGGAAGTTAGTTGAGTTTACTCCAAAGAATGTGACTATTAGATAGTTGCAGGATCCTGAGAAGGTTGTTGCTACAGGGATAGTTGATCATGAGAATCATTTGTATCGATTTGATGCATTTGAGTCTTCATTAGGTTCATGTTTTGTTGCTCATGCTAAAATTTCAATGAGCAAGCTTTGGCATGAGAGATTTGGGCACTTGAACTACAGATATCTTTAGCAAATGCAAGCACATAACTTAGTGGTTGGTCTTCCAAAGATCACTTGCACAGATGGTGTTTGTCAAGGATGTGTTCTTGGCAAGCAACATCAAGATCCTTTTCCTAAGGGTCAAGCTACATGTGCAACCACACCCCTTGAGTTGGTCCATAGTGATCTTATGTCATTCCCAACTCCTTCTTTTTCAGGGGCTAAGTATGTGCTAACATTCATTCATGATTTTTCCCACCGGACATGGGTCTACTTTCTAAAGCTCAAAAGTGAAGTCCTCACCAACTTCAAGACCTTCAAAACATTTGTGGAGAAGCAGTCAGGTTTTTCTCTTCGACAGATACGCACAGATAATGGGGGGGAGTATGTCAATCAGGCATTTCAAGATTTTTGCAATGAGCATGGTATTCTTCATCAACTGCAGGTTCCTTACCTCCTTGAGAATGGTGTGGTGGAAGAACATGAATCTCGAGGGAAATGGCCAATTGTATGATTAGATCTAGGTCATGGCTCTTTCCTTTTGGGCCGAAGGCTGTCAATTGTGCCAACTATATTAGAATCATATGCCCACAAAGGCGGTCACGAGAATATGACCCACGAGGAAGCAGTGCTCATCGCCAAGCCTAATGTATCCTTCTTAATTATTCGGTGAGTGAGGCTTGGGCATTCATTCTAAATGGTCGGTGTAAATCCATGGAGAAGAAGAGTCAGCGGTACATCTTTGTTGGCTATTGTGAGGATGTGAAGGCATATAGATTGTTTGATCCTAACACACGAGAGGTACATTTCTGACGTGATGTTCAATTTTCTGAGACCTTCACCCGGCCAAATCCTCCTTCGAATTCTTCTTCATCACAACCTACTCAGTCTTCTTCAATTCATGATACTTTGCTACTTGAGGAAGATTTTGATGATGGTCTTGATGAACCTCCTCCTCATTCACCCACTAGGCCATGATGGGCTCGAGTCACTCTTGAGGAGGCTAGTCCTCTTGTTGGTGATCCCGCAGACACTCGTCACACTCGTTCTCAGACTTCTAGAATTAGTCTTTTGAGTCATGCAGTTTCAGATGATCCTCAGAAGTTTTTAGATGCTTCGGGTATTCCAGAGTGGGATAGTGCTATGGATGATGAGTATTCTTCCTTGATGAAGAATCATACTTGGGATCTTGTGCCACTTCCTAAAGGAAGAAAGTTGGTTCGATGCAAGTGGGTGTATCGTACCAAGTATGCAGCAGATGGTTCCATTGACAAGTACAAGGCTCGTCTTGTTGCAAAGGGGTTTTCTTAGGTTGAAGGAATTGACTATTCCGAGACCTTTGCTCCTGTTGCCAAGATGGATTCTATTCACCTTGTCCTTGCTATAAACATCCTGAGGAATTAGTCGGTTTTAGGATGGATGTGAAAAGTGCTTGCATAGGGATCTTCATGAAAGAGATCTACATGGAGCAACCACCGGGGACTTTATCTGGGACTCTTCACTTGTTTGCAAGCTTCAACGTTCATTGCTTATGAAGTCTCAAGCAGCCCTAGGGCTTGGTATGAGAAGATGGATAGTTTCTTGCTTGCTTCTAGCTACACTTGATGCCATTCCAATCCCACATTTTATACTCAAAGACATGGAGAGGATCTACTCATACTTGTGCTCTACGTGGATGATTTGATTCTCACAAGGAGTTCTACTTCCATGATTCAGAGTACACAGCGAGCATTGATGGAGCGATTTGATATGACCGACCTTGGTCTTTTGCATTACTTCCTTGGTCTTCAGATTCATCAGACTTCTGAGGGGATCTTCATTTTCCAATAGAAGTATGCTCTTGATTTGCTTCAGAGATTTGGCATGGCTGATTGCAAGCCTGCCCCTACTCCATTCCAGTCAGGTGTTGTACTGTCTTCCAGTTGCACTACTCCTACAATTGATCCTACCTTGTATCGACAGTTGGTTGGCAGTCTTTTGTACTTGACACATAGTCGTCCTGATATTTCCTTTGTGGTTGGACTTGTCTCTCGCTTCTCATAGGAGCCTCATGAGAGTCATTGGAAGGCCACCAAGCATATCTTGAGATACATTCAGGGCACTACTCATTTTGGCATTCACTACACTTCAAGTGCATCTTAGATTGTGGGCTTCACTGACTCAGATTGGGCTGGTGATGTCAATGATCGGAAGTCTACTTCTGGCTTTGTCTTTTTCCTTGGTTCTAGTCTGATTGCATGGTCATGCAAGAAGCAGAATGCTATTGCATTATCATCGACAGAGGCTGAGTATCGAGGTGCTGTGTTGGCTAGTCAGGAGGTTTTGTGGCTTCGTCAGTTGATGACTGAGTTTGGATTCCCTTCCACTCAACCCACTACTCTTTGGTGTGACAATCAGAGTGCCATTCATATTTCACACAACCCAGTGGAGCATCAGTGGACTAAGCATATTGAGATCCACATGCACTTCATCAGGCAGCTCATCCAGGATGGTGTTCTCAGCTTGGAGTATTTGCCTACAGATCAGCAGGTTGCAGACATCTTCACTAAACCTTTGGCATCGCCTCGTTATCTTCAATTGTGATCGATGCTTGGGGTGAAGGAAGTTGTCCTTGGGGGATCTTGAGGAGTCCTCCTTCCTTCATTAGTTTTCTTTGTTTCTTTCTCTCTTTTGGAGAGGAGTTTTCTCCCACAGGGTTTTTCTCCTTTTCTCCGCTTGTGAGAGTTTTTTGTTTTGTACATGGGTACCTCATCAGGCCTAGTTGCCGGGACCCATCTTTTGCATTATGCATTGGTTTGTACCTCCCTAAGTTGCACTTAAGGGGGGGGGTTGGTGTGAATAAGTCTTGTACCTAGTTTATTCCTTTACTAGGGACTTAGGGGACTTAATTCACATGTTAAGTTTACTTAGGATATTAGTTGTCATATCTAGATAAGTATTAGTTGTCTTATCTAGATAAGTATTAGTTGTCTTATCTAAAATTTCCACTTTCCTAGGTAGTTATGAGTTAGTTGTCTCATGTGATAGGATTAAGACACTTGTCATGATCTTGTCTTATCCTATCTCTTATCCTTGCCTTTATAAGCAAGGCATCTCTAGCATATTTGGTAATGTATTGCATAGCATTGTATTGTATTGCATTGATCATATTGTATCATATTGCAATCCTTGTTTGGTGGAATAGCATCTTCCATTGTTGCTTCTCTCTATCTATTGTGGAGGTTATTTGGTGTTGCAGATTGAAGATCTTGGGTTGATAACTCCAACACTTTGCACATTCCTCCAAAAGGGAATATTCCCATGGAATATTCATCCTTTGCACAGTCCTCCAAATTTGAAAATATCTTCTAACAAAATTTCTTTCAACTTTGAAAGTGTGTTTGTTTGAATCATTATGAGCCATTGATTGACTCTTTGATCCATGTGATCTTTCATTCTCATCCATTGATGAGAATCCTTGATCCATGTCTTCAGCCTTGATTACATCTCAACCCTTGATTGACCAAATCAATCTTGACCCTTGATTCACCATTTCTCTTATAAATACCTCACATTTTGGAGAGAAATGGATCCAATTCCATCAAAGAAAAGTTATGTTGCATGTTTTCAAACACTATCTTTCTTCATCATTGCATCCATTATTAGCTTTTTCATCCATCCTTAGCATAGTTTCATCAATTTTAGCTTGGTTTTCATCAATGGAGTTCGATTAGATGCTTAGTTTATCCAAGGGATTGGGAAAGGGTCATCATTCCATATCAATACGACACCAATCCCTTTATGGGATGAGGTTTAGAGTTTTAGATTAGGCTTCTTTCATGCTTTCATGGTTTATTTCATGCTTAGTTTAATGGTTGCTTGGTTTGAAGCTTTTGAAAATTTTATTGGGATTGTAGCTTTTTTAGTTAAATATAAATTAAAATCTATTAGATCTGGTGTATTTAGCTATTACTATGATTACAATCATAGTGTTATTTTCCTCTAATATCTTATTCTTAGTGATTTTGATCTTGTTTCAATTTAGATTTACCTAGGTTTACTATTGTATGTTAATGAATTCCCTAATTCTCATTTTATTGGGTGTGTTCAAGCTTCTCATTATTTTCTCAATAGCTTCAAGTTCTTGATTATTATTTCTCTAGTTCTATTTATCAATATTTTTATTTCCCTATTTTAAGTAATTCTTGCTTTGGTTTTATGTTTGAATTCCTAATTGTTTAAACTGGATTGTATAGTTTATAATATTTAATTTTAGAGGCCTTTACCTAGTTTTTCCAATGTTCTTATTCTATGAGCTTCTCTAGACTCAAAACCATTTATTTTGATTTCAAATTTTTCATGGATTATGATATTAGGCTATTTTAGTTTATTAATAGATTTGATTGTTTCTACCTTTTCTAAATTCCCTAAACATTCTACAACAAGTTATAAAAATCAACAATCTCAAGCTTTGAAAAATATTTTAATATATTTGTTCATGTCTTCATCTTATGAAATATAGGCCTCTTGAGTTATTAAAATTTATTTTTCTTTCTTTCACTTCCAATTTTGTTATCTTCATGCTTTTTCTTGACAATCCCATCATTTCAAAGCTTGTCATGTGTCATTGTCTAATCCCACAAAATTTCATGTCACTAGATGTGTCTTTTGATTGAATTAATCATTAACTATGCCACCTAAAGTTTTACACCAAAAAATTAGAACATCCTATCTATATTACTAAGTTCAACATCTTGAAATTTTTAATCCCATTTACTATATTCTATTTCTTCTATCCCCAATCTAAACATAGGTTTTACTGATTTTAAATATATTTTAGATCTAGAATCTAAATTTTTTTATTTCAAATATTAATTCAATCTAAACTCAAAAATTTAATCAAATTAACTAATAATATTAGGTCCATGTCATTAAGAAACATTAAAGTAACATAAAGACCTTGCGCTAAACCTTCAATTATATAATTCTTGCTTCTATCTCCTATAAATATGTTTTGATGCTTACACTTATCATTCTTAGAGTTGACATATTTATAAAACCTTTTCTCAAATGTGAAGTTAGATTTGAAGCAAATTTAATCCAAAATTATGATTATTTTTACATCCAAAAAGTCTTAAAGCATCTAGAAACCATCTTTTCTCCTATTTTTTCTCTAAAGTTTAAAGTATTTAAGATTTTAAAATGGATTAATTTAAAATATCAAGTATGGATTTGGTTTAACTAGCTCAACTTCTACATGTGGAATCTTCTAATTGGTTTCTGTAAATTTGATAATAGTTAAGTTCATCCCCGCCATGAATTTTAGATATTGAATATTCATTGATTGCTATCAACATATCTTATAGATCTCCCCACATATAGTTTTTTTATTGGTTTCTATAGATATGAAGACCAATGAGTGCATGAATTTCAATTTGTAGATTCATAAATGGTTATTGATTTCTTTAAATTATATATATTTGTGATACATAATACTCCATGATCGTATAATCTTTGATATCATTCTAAATCTAATAGATTATAATCAATTGTCATTTTTCTAAGCTGACATAATGAATAAATTTGATGCTTATACTTATAAGAAAACAAGGGATACAATGTAGTGTATTTCCTATCAAGTGTTGAGAGAGTGATTTTGTGAAACTAGAGATTGCTAAAGGAACTATAGATCTATTGATTTGCACTTGAATGCAAAAGATCTACAAAATTGTGAAGCTTCTATTGCACTACATAGATTAGACCCAAGCATATTCTATGTCAAGCAAAGAGGTGTATTGTTCAAGTTCAAGAAAAGTTGGGAGTCATGAGTCAAAATCTCTTAAATTGTATTTTTTCTTTGAACCAAATACAAAAGGTCTACATCAAAAAAATAAGTTGTAAAAAACTAAACAATTCTATTCTACAAAGTAAATAAAGTTAAATAACAAATTGAAGCAAAATTTAGGTTTTCCCTTTGTAAATATATACTAGTTAATTACTTTTAGAGAAAAATGTCCCCACTAAGAAAAAAATTGTCTTCTCCTTGTCTTCCCTAAACTTCCTAAAACAATATCATTTTACTGATCTTAGAATATTCAAATAATTTCTCCCTTAAATATCATAAAACTACCAATTCCTAGAATTTTTGGGTTGTTCTAGCTTTTGCAATTTTGTTCACTAAATAGGTTCTTTTATTTTCTTGGCAACAACCTGCTACCATAGTTAGAAATTTTTGCACTTGAAATCTATAGTTTTAAAATCTAAATATTTTCCAATATGAACATTGGAGTCTGAACTAAATAGGACAATTTGTGAATATGGCAAGAAACTGGGACATGAATGTTGAAATTTGTTTTTGTTACACAATATAGAGTTATATGAGAACATTTGTAATGTATTTGAACACCACAAGTGTAATTGAACTACACAATGAAACATGACCATTATCAAAACTAACAATTTAAAGCCATACATAAAATGACATCACAACCATTCCTTCCTTTTTAAATTTGAGTATCTATTGACATTACAATTGAAATCTAAGCTAAACAAAACTAATTTTGAAAAAAACCAAAACTTGGGATGTGTGAGCTTGAAGGAAAGGTGGGAATTTGTTTTTCTTCTTTTGAACTGAATTTGGAGTTATATTCTAAAATAGATAAAGTCTATTTGAACAAGATCAAACAACATAAGACTAGTTGAACCACAATATGAAACTTAATTATCAATAAAACTAAGAATTTGAAATACACGTAAGGTGACAAAACATTCTTGAAACTAATTAAGTTGAATAATGTTCAAAGGTATACTATGATTGATTTACAAGGGAAGCATGTGTTGTTTTTGGTAAGAACTAGTCTTCCACTAACACTACTACAACTCTTTCTCACTTTCATAATAAAATATACAAATTGAAACTGATTTTATTAGGTACAATTAAAGCATATGTTGGTATTATTTTTTTAAAATTTGGGTCCATCTAAAGTGTATATAGGCATTCTTCTATTTAAATATTGGTCTAAAAATATATTTTTAGGCACTCATCTTCTTCAATATTGCTTAGTTAAGTATATGTAGACATCCTTCTACTTTAGTCTAGCATAAGCAACCTTACACATTCATGTACATCAATCTTGGCCTACCTAAAGAATTTTTAGACCTCTTCTCTTGTCTTGTAATATTTGCAAAGCCTATAACAATCTGCAAACCCATTTCCACCTCCAATCTGAAAGTGCTAAAAAATCTTCAACCAATATTTGTTGTACAAAATGTCCAACTTCACTTATGCAAGTAAGAAACATAAAACACATCTTGTAAGAAGTTAAATCTTGATTGGCTATTTGACCATACTTTAATCACTATTTAAAGTTGCCCCACTTAATTGGTGCTCTAGATTTTCTAGAGTATGTAGTGGTTGTAGCCCACAAGAAAGTGACGGTGGATTGAAAAAATAAGATGAAAAGACTATTCAATCATAAAAAGGGGTTGAATAGCATAAATTTTAAAAGAATTATAAAACACAAGGATTTGGAGCAGCCCCACTAGATCAAATGCAATGCTTCTCCACACAATCTTATTTGGGGGTTGTTTTTTTTCTTAATACAATGCTTCTCTATATAAATATTATTGATGGGGGATCCTCCATTAAAAAGATTATGTGGAGAAGCATTGCATTTGCTCTGGTGGGGTTGCTCTGAATCCTTGTGTTTTCTAAGGCTCACAAAACTTATGCTATTCATCCCATTTTTCTGATTGCACAGTCTCTTCTTTGGATCTACAGTCCCTCTCAATGTCACTTTTTTTTGGGCTACATCCACTACATACTCCAACAAATCTAGAGCACCCACCAAGCAGAAGTTAAGAAAATAACTATTTTGTACAATCTGATTACGCCAATTAAAAGAAATAAAAAACCTAAAAGTTGGTCTAAGTGAAACAATAGAGAGAGCTGACTAGTTATGAGAATTCACTATCCATTTTGGAGAGAAAATAGAAAATTTCTCTTTGCATTCATCACACAAGGCATATGGCATTCAAAACAATTGTTTGAACTAGAAAAATGTTAAATTAATTATAAGGAGACCATCATCATAGAATTGGACTACCATTGTAGCACCTGGTATAAAATGGGCACATAATAAACTACCCCAACCTTATTATTATTTAAAGTTTTGGTTGTCTCAGATAAAGAAATAAATCATCATTATATTGGTGCTCATTATATGAGGAGGTTGTTCTAGCAAGATAGGGAGCTCCCATTTTCACATAGTATTCAAGGTTAGGGGTTTGAAGATCAACTAGTTTAGGAACATCAATTGCTATGGGACCACCACAATGGCCATCACTAGGACCTTCAATAGGGGAGGGGTCTAGCCATAACTAGCCTAGGATAATGACATATGGACTCATTTTTGGTATAGGCCCTATGAGCACATTTTTTAAGTATTGTAACACAGAAAAAGGTGACCATAGGTCCAATGCAAAGAACTTAGGATTAATTGTGGCCTTTTTCGAGTGTCCATTAGGATACAAATCAATGAGGTGTTTAAATTGACTTTCAACCATGAAGGTGAGTCAATCAAACCTAGATTTGATCATTTTGAGCCTTGAAAATGGATTGGAATTGATTGAAATTAATTAACCTAATTAGACAATATGCCTTAATATGTAAATGCAAAAAATGATGACTAGTAAGCAATAACAAAAGTTTGCAGACAAATCCACTAAGGATAGAGTGATGTGTACTTTTCCTATAAATTTGAATTTAGTCACTGTAGGAGGACATAGTTTCCCAAGGGTGTCTTTTTCCTTGTAGGGCTATCCCCAAATATTTTCGTAGTCCTATGATGTTGGATCTGAGCTTTTGATTCTCGCCTACAAATTTGTTGGATCGTTATCAAATAATTCTATAGGTGAGTTTTTGTGAGTTCACAAGGTGTAGGGCTTTAAATGCAACAATGGATAAATGATATTCAAACTTTCTTTAATCCTCTCCAAAATTGAAATATTCATGGTGGCATCTTCAAATTTTGCAAAGTTGAAGTGCCTATGCACTTTCAAGTTGGCGACAAAGGTTAGGTTTACTTCCTACTAAATCTACCCTGGAGCCCATCTTTGTCTATTAAAATTTTGGAACTCAAAGGTCATATTTCAAATCCATATAGTAGAAAGTTTCTTGGTACATATGGTAGTGCACCTACTCAGTTTTGTGCTTTCAAGATGGGTTCTGATACGCTACTCTACGACCAGGCTAGATTTGGTGTTTTGAAAAGTTGCAAATTTCAAAATTTTGAGGGCAACCCATTTCTTATTTTGGCTTAAAACATCTTAATTTTTGGTTTCATCAAAATTTGAGATCAATTGATGCATTATTTTAATGTCCCTCAGGTGTGGCAAGCACCTCTGGTAGGCCTGTTTACAAAGGAGGTACCAAATTTTGGATTGTTGGGTGATATCTGATAAAAAAACCCATGTTTTATTTAATTGATTAGGCCCACTTGTAAAAAATCATGTCTCTAGGAGTTTTGGTTTGTGCGCAATGAATTCTCACTATTTTTATGATAGGAAAAAATGAAAATTTAACTATTTTCTCATGTTTTAATATGATGTTTTACCAAAAAAGGAAATATACAGGGTGCAGGGAAGAAGGCAATGGGATTGCAAGTGATTTGGAGGCAGTTTTATGCCTATTTAATGGGTAAATAACTAACAATTGTTTGAAGCCATTTCAATGTTTGGGTAGAACTTTAAATGGTGTATAGATGATTTTATGTGGCCAATAGCACCAAAAATGACCAACAATCCATTTTTATGGTAAAAGTGACATTTATGAATACCTTTGCAAGTTTTATCATGCTTGGGAATCAATATATGTGCAAAGCTTTTTGTTTGTAGAGGGGGTGTTTGGGCAATGACATAAAAAAAATTTCCTATCAAAATGAAATGGATAGTTGTGAAGATTGTTTGCAGCAAGAAAATGGTGTGCAAGAGATCCAAATGTTATGCCATTGAGAAGTATTATTGATCAAATGGAGAGGATCTAAGTGCAATGAATCAACTTATGAAAATATATTAGCCAAAGCCAAGAGAAAGAAGTGTCAATGACTGATTTATATTGAAATGAGTAGGTGAAAACGAGAAAATTGTAGAAAAGGTGACTATTAAGAAAGACTACATGCCAAATATTTGACAAAATGTCAAGTTAACCTAAAAAAGAATTTTTAGATGTTTAACATTCAATGCTCAGTTGAAATGCAAGATGAAAGAAATTTTCAACTACCACTAAAATGGGTTTTTACCCATAAGTGAAATTTTTCACTTGCTAGGTGAAAATGCAGATGTAAGTGACTTTACAAATAGGTAAAAATATTGCACGAGATTTGCAAATGCAAGAGGATACAAAATTTAGTTGCAAGGAATGAAGATAAAAGAAGAGGGAAAATAATGTGTAAAGGGGAAATTTGTTGCAAATCTGAAGGTTGAGTTTGTGACATGTGTCAGATTGAGATTCAATTTGTGATTTCTTATCTTCTTTAAAATGTAATTTTTATCTCATTCTTTAGGGTTCTAAGATTTTGAAGAAGCTGTAAGGGGTAGGATTTTTGGTTTGTGCGGGGAAATAGAGAAAAATGCTGTGCAAATGTTCTTGTAATTGCATTGCATATTTTTATTGCAACAAATATCAATACATACTTTTGCATGCTCTCAGTGTATATTATCTCCATTTTGTAATGAGATATTTCTTTTAGTAATACAATCAAGGATGGTAAAGCTTTCCATACAAATTTTTTGCATCTGGATTCTTGTCATGGTTAGTTTCTTCTCAAGGATCAATGTAATTTCTTTCAATGAAAATAATGAGAATATTTTATTGCAGATTAGATTTGTAAGAAGAGTTTACACTGTTAGTCATTAGTTGATCTCATTAATACAAGGTGTTAATGACTAAATGATCATCAAAATATGTTTAGAATGTGGTGAAGGATGTGTAAATGCATGGTGACTCTGTAGCCATATAGGATGCCATTTAATTGCAATCCTAACATATTTCATGTATCTCCTAAGTCCTTGGAAAGTGTTCCCCAACACTAGGATTAGAAAGAGATTAAATTCGAATGAAATGAACATATAAATTGACATTTGTAATTATTCTTAAATGATAGGAACATGTGGGGGTGCTCAAGAAGAGCTCATACAAAATAGGAGCACATGGGTGCCCATATGGAAGGTGGAACCCACCTTGAGTTCAGTTAACTACTTTGATGAAAGATAACACTTTAGTAATGCATGTAAAGATCCTAGAAGTTAGGAATTGATATTTACATGAGTGGAGATCAGTTTAGTTCAATATCAGTTCAGTTATCTTCAATTGCATGTAGTTAGTTTGAGTTGCATGTTAGTTGACTTCAATTGACTTGAATTGCATGCTAATGACTTGAGTTGCATGTTAGATAACAGGTTACTACTTTCAATTAATAGAATATGATCAATCATGCATAATGTTTGCATGAATTGGTGGAGAGATATGTTTCAGTTAACTAAGATTGACTTGGACCCACCTTGGGAAACTAAGTTGGCATCTTGGAGTTAACACACTTGCATGAAAAGATATTTACAAGGCTTAGTTAGTGGGGCCCATTCTTGGGTGCCAACTTTGAGGAGAAGCTTACAAGATATCTTTGAAACCAACAATTAGTTAAGACAAGTTCAGTTTGGGATGCCCAAATTAATGAAGGACTTGGTTTGACATTGTTTTTCATGGAAGAAATCTACTTGCACAAGAATGGCGTAGATATTTGTGAGGAGCTTTATCGTCTTGTAATTGTCAATTATTTGGAGTTTACAATATTCACAATTGTCTATTTATTGCAGCAAGTTGAAGAGAGTTCTAAGAGAGTAATTTTGTGAAGCATGGTACAGGATGTGTGGATTCATGCTTGGACACTTGAGAGTTTATTACAAGTTGTGAAGAAGAATTGTTGAAGGAAAAAGAAGCATCTCAAGTAAGGATTGATAAGGAATTATTGTAATCTTGTTCTAATATTAAATAATACAAGCACTATTTATTTTGGTGGATTCTTTTCTCGAAAGGGTTTCTCCACGGTATATGTTGTGTCACTTCTATCTTCTAGTCTTATTCTTCTACAATATTCTATCTACTTCTACAATTGGTAAAATGAATCTAAACGGATAATCATATACAAATAAATTGTAAAAAAGATCACTTAATTAGATCTACAATCTCATAGTTTTACAAAGCATTAAGCTACATAATTACCTCCATTTTGAACATTTGGTATCAGAGCTAACAGTTGGGTAGAGTTTGGGACACCTTTCTCTTAAAATTTTGAAGGTTTTTTGGCTATAGTGGGAGACTTTACTATTGTGTTATTGCAGATTTGTAAAATAAGTATGTTACAATGTATTTAGGCTGATGGTTGTAAGACCTAGTACGGATTGCTCAATCCCTGAAAGGAAACACCTGGTAAGAGAGGAGTTCTCCCAGGTGGTAAGGGGAGGGTAGTTGGGTTAAACTAGTTCCTGGGTTAGAGTTAGTGGATTAACCTATAGTGGTCTTTAACACATGGTTTTGTGCTAATTGAATTGGTCCATGGTTTTGAGCCCATAGTTTTGCATGTATGGATGATCTTCATTCAAGAGGTCGTTATCATGATGTCATGGATAGCTTGGTTACATGTTGCAATGGGAGTTTTTTGATAGTGATGGTTTGATGTTTATCTTGTTGCCAGGTATAGCTTGGTATCACAAGTTAGTGGGAGCTTTGGTAGGATATGGCTATCTTTATGTAATTTGAAGAGGTTTTAGCATCTTGTTTCATGAAGGACCCTTAGAGTCTTTGGTAAAGGTGTTATTGTTCTTCCTTTGGAGAGGATGTAGTTCTTTTTAAGTTTTGAGTATTAATCATTTGCTTGGATCTTCATGATTATGTAGGTTGCATTTGAAGTTGGCATGGATTGATTAGGGGGTGCTCATGGACACTTGAGAGACTTAGGTTAGGCCAAATATTTCTTATGTTGAGAGATATATGTTGGAATGGTTACTTGTAAGAAAATATTTTTCAACAATAAAGACTGAGAAGCCTACACCTAGAAATGGATATGAGTCCATCATAGACTTGTTGAGAAGGTTGTCTAGTGTATGCACAAGACAATCTTGTATCCCACTCTTGGTCTACTTGTAGGTAAAATTATCTAAGAGGTGTTTCCCACTTGATTATTAGATGCATTATTAAGATGTATCTTGACTTCTCTTATGCATAGTTGAGAAGTAGATGCATGATTTTATGTATTTCCATTGTTCTCCTTGCAATATTGAACTTGAGTTAGTTCTGAGGATTTGGGTAGGAGAGGTATGAGAGATAGTTAGTGGCTTTGGGAATATTCCTTTTTGTTGTGGGAATTCTTGGCTAAGTTTGATCTACTTTCTGTGAGAGGTTTACATCTAAGTTTTTCCATGTTTCATTATAAGTTGAATGGTTAGATGTTGATATCCTTTCAGTTTGGGAGTGTTGAAGGAGATCTTACTTTACATAGTTTGACACTATGATAGAGGAGTTAGTCACATCCTCTATGTGAAGTGCTATAGGATGACTTGTTAATGTTGTGATCTTGTTTTCAGATTTGACATTACTTGTGAAGTGGGAGTTCTAGAAGGTATATGTGTTATGTATTAGAGGGGCACCTCTCTTGGATTGGTTACACTTTACTACAATGAGTTACTTTAGAGGTTTTTTTTTGCATGTCTATGTGTGTTGTTACCTTGGAGTCTTATTTTGCAAGATGGTGGATATATAGGGACTTTTTTGCAGATTTGGGTTGCTATGTTGATAGCATGAAGTTCTATCTATGAAGTTTTGGATGAGATAGCAACTTGCTATGGTTTCTATTCCAATTTAGTATGAGTGTGGTAGTCACTCATAGTCTTTTTTTATCATTTGAATTTGATGCTTGTGTTTATGAATAGATTATTGGAGGTTTCAGTGATAGAAGAAATAGTTACAAAGACTTGGGAAAGGTATTGGTTCTTGGTCCAGGAAGGCTTTAGAATAATTGCAATGTATAATGTCAAGTGGGAGAATTTTAAGAATAGGATGCCATTTAATTGCAATCCTAAACATATTTCATGTATCTCCTAAATCCTTGGAAAGTGTTCCCAAACACTAGGATTAGAGAGAGATTAAATTCAAATGAAATGAACATGTAAATTGACGTTTGTAATTATTCCTAAATGATAGGAACATGTGGGAATGCCCAAGAAGAGATCCTACAAAATAGGAGCACATGGGGTGCCCACATGGAAGGTGGAATCCACCTTGAGTTTAGTTAACTATTTGGAGGAAAGATAACACTTTAGTAATGCATGTAAAGATCCTAGAAGTTAGGAATTGATGTTTACATGAGTGGAGTTTAGTTCAATTTAGTTCAGTTTAGTTTGGTTTAGTTTAGTTTAGTTTAGTTTAGTTTAGTTCAATATCAGTTCAGTTTAGTATCAATTTAGTTTAGTTTAGTTTAGTTCAATTCAATTCAGTTATGGTTCAATTATCTTTAGTTGCATGTAGTTAGTTTTAGTTGCATGTAGTTAGTTTGAGTTGCATGTTAGTTGACTTCAGTTGACTTGAATTGATGCTAATGACTTGTGTTGCATGACAGATAATAGGTGACTACTTTCAGTTAACAAGGGATGATCAATCATGCATAATATTTGTATGAATTGGTGGAGAGATATGTTTCAATAAACTAAGATTGACTTGGACCTACCTTGGGCACCCAAGTTGGCATCTTGGAGTTAACACCATTGCATGAGAAGATATTTACAAGGCTCAATGAAGTGGGGCCCATTCTTGGGAGCCAACTTTGAGGAGAAGCTTACAATATATCTTCGAAACCAACAATCAGTTAAGACTTCAATTTGAGATGCCCAAATTGATGAAGCACTTGGTTTGACATTGTTTTTCATGGAAGAACTCTACTTGCACAAGAATGGCATAGATATTTGTGAGGAGATTTATCCTCTTGTAATTGTCGACTCTTTGGAGTTTACAATGTTCACAATTGTCTATTTATTGCAGCAAGTTGAAGAGAGTTCTAAGAGAGTAATTTTGTGAAGCATGGCACAGGATGTGTGGATTCATGCTTGGACACATGAGAGTTTATTGCAGGTTGTGAAGAAGAATTGTTGAAGGCAAAAGAAGCATCTCAAGCAAGGATTGATAAAGAATTATTGTAATCTTGTTCCAAGGTTAAATAATACAAGCACTATTGATTCTGGTGGTGGAGTTTTTTCCCAAAAGGGTTTCTCCATGGTATATGCTATGTCACTTCTATCTTCTAGTCTTATTCTTCTACAATATTCTATCTACTTCTACAATTGGTAAAATGAATCTAAACAGATATTCATATACAAAGAAACTATAACAAAGAACACTTAATTAGATCTACAATCTCATAGTCTTATAGAGTATTAAGCTACATAATTACCTTCATTTTTCAACAAGACTTTGGTTTATTTTGAATGGTTTTCCTTCAATCTTATAAATAGTCTTCAAATATGAAATTGAGATTTATTTTTTGCAATATTTATTTCTAATTATTTGCATACTTCATACTTGGGTTTTAAAAACAACAAGGATAGTGCCTTACATTTTACAAATACATAAACCCTTATTATTTGTATGAAGGTTATCCACTAGGTGTTGCAATTAAAATTTATTTCATATCTATATTTAGTACCATATAGGGAGACCCACCTAGGTTTTGTAGAGCCTAAATTGTAGGGGAGAAAAGTGAGATAATTCTCCCATTCGTTGTCCAAATTTCTCTTTGAACCTAAGCATAAGATATGGAACACCTTTAGGGTTCAATATTACATAGATTTGGGAACCAACAAAATGGTGAATCTATTAGGGACAATCAAAGGAATATCCATTTGGAAAGAGTCCATTTGGAAAGAGTCAAATAATTTGTTGATCTAAATATTTGGTTCAAACATTGAGGACTTGCATAGTTGGAGAAAGAATTTTTGTAGCATACTTGAGAAATTTCATTAGATATGGTGCTTTGGTAGTGAAAATAACTCAAAAAGAAACTTGACTTATGAAGAGAAAGAGAGGTGGTGACTCTATGAAAAGAACCTGATGAAAATGTGAAGAATGTTTTAGATCTACAAAAGGTTTCTAGTCATAAAAGAAAGTTTACAGTAGTTGCAACATATCCAAGTATTTTTTATGGTTTGGTTTTCATGAAGGATAAGTTTGTGTATGAAAACCATATTTGAAAGCCTTGAAAAAAATTGATTCCCTATTGAGTGAAACTAAGCACTAAGAAAGGGAAATAATAGTGATAATTCTACATACTTTTGAGTTATTAATTGTAGCTTGTGTATTATGCTGAAGAAGTATGCTTGTTCTTAAATGTGTCCACTAAAGAGATCTTAGGTATAGATGCATTTGGGTTATGCATTGTAATATTTTAAGGTCATGATGAAAGAAAGAAATAGGGTAGTGAATGACCAACTATAGAGTTGATGTAGGAAGTTTGTAAAAGGTGTAAGAAAATGTATCATCCACCTATATATCCTTGTGGGGTTTTTAGATGTAAACATGAAAAGTGTGCAACCCTTGTCATGTCATCAAATAAATTTCTCTATTGAAAGATATAGAGCCATAAATTTTAGTGGTATTCAAGGTTTCCCAAACCCTGTTCCTAATGAAGTTAGGGAACAATTGCTAGAGTTTAGAGGGAAAATATTAGAATCAACATGTAAATATTTGCAAGAATTCATGGACTTGATGGGAGGTTATGGGATAGGTCATGAAGATGTCATAAAGTTCTTTGTTCAATCTCTGAAGGAAGATGCCAGAGATTAGTTTTCATACTTGCTAGTGTGTTCTATGTCTTCATGGAATGGGTTCATGAAAGCATTCATAGAATAGTTTGATGAGAGAATTGATCCAAGTTTAGTGAGACAAAAAATTATGAACATCCAAAAAGAAGAATATGAATTGGTTCCTACTTTCAATATTAGATTTGCAAAAACATTAGGTGACATTCCTGAATGTATGAGGCCAAATGATGTAGTGTGCCTATTTGTTTACCTTGGAGCATTTGATGAAGAAATGAGTTATTCATTGAGAGACAAGGAGTCTACAACATTACATCATACATATGTTATAGCTATGGCTATTGAAAATAATCTGAAGTACTCAATGCCAAAGGAATACATGGCTGCAAGTGTTGGTTATCCTAGCACATCCCAAACAAACAAAATTTATGGTATAGAAAATAAAAGTGATTGTCAAGGTGATAATACTTATATTGTTACAGTCAATCTATCATTGCATAATGTAACTAATGATGAACTTTGAGTATGAGAAAAAATTGAGCAATGTTGATTCTATGTCTCTTGTTCAAGAGTTGTATGACATGAAGAGGCACAAGGGAGAATCGCCATATGATTTGTTTGCAAGGTTTTTGGATGCCTTGTTGGAGGTCCCCAAAATTTTCAAACTTGAGGATTCAATGTGCATTGATTTGTTTTGTGAAATCTATGAGCCAGGGCTGAGTACCTTGCCAAAAGAGTTGAAGCCTTATAGTTTTGATTAGGTATTTGATTGGATAGAAATTTTTGAAAGAGTCCAATGTGATTATACACAAAGTGTGATGTCTCAAAATGTAAATAGTATATATCATATCAAGAAAATCAGAACACGATGCACATAACTAAAAAGAGTATATAAAAAAATGAAGACCTATCTTCTCTAAATGAGGATAATGATTGTAATTAGCCCGCAAGAAACATATATGCAAATCAATATAACAATGATGAAGATAAAGATATTTGGTATAATGATAAAATAGATATGCATGAAATCTCTCCTTGTAATATCTTGGTTAATGAAGAAGTAAAAGAGATGAAAGATGTCATTCCATGTCATGTTTTGATTAGTGAAAATAGTGCAAATGTTGTAGATATCTCATTGCAAATCAGTGGTCATGATATTGAAAATGCAATTTCAATCATTCATTCTAAATATTCTAAGCATAGTTTATGTAGTGATGAATTTTCTTGTGATGAGGATCATGATGAAAGTGAACCTGATTATTTTTCTAAGGATTATGAATGATTCTATGAGGATTATCTAAAGGTGTTTTCTTCATATAAAGGATGCAATGACATGGAGGCCGATGAAGTCACTTGTTCACAAATGAATAAACAAGTTTCACATGATGAGTACCTCAAATGTGGTTTAGGTTTTCTATCAATAGAGCATACTAACTCTATGAATGATGATGATTTTGAAGATAAAAAACTTGTGTGTTCAATATCCAGATCTTAATCACAGTGCCAAACATGAAGAAGATGTTGATGAGGCTGAGTATGATATCTATGAACATGATAATGTCCCTGCTGCTTGTGACTATTTATGTGAAACAAAGATGGAAATGTATGTGACACATGAAGAGGATGTTGATGTACATAATATTAGAAAATGTGTTGATTCAAATGCCACTAGCTCATGAAATTAATTGTGAGATGGAATATGATTGTTTTTGTTGGCATATGGCTCTAAGAGATCAATTTTGGCTACTTGTGTTGTCATTGATGGCAACTAGAGTCTACAGTTCGGTCTGCAGTATCAGTTGTGCTCATACTGGCAAAAGATCAAAGTCTACATATTTTACCGGCAGAGAAAGTCAAGAATAGGACATCTAGTTGGTATGTTGATCGGATCACCTCACTGGATCACTATTTTGAAGTGTGGATCTCCAAGGAATCTTTCTTAGCACGTACACTATTCTAATGAAGAAGTTTTGTGGCATCATACTAGTCATAGATCGAGTTAAGAGGTTCGGTGGCATAATTCATGATCTATTCTTCTCTTGTGGCCGACATGCTTAAGGTAGTAAATCACAGATGTATGTGGAGTAATTATCTTGGTATCTCTCATGTTTTGAAACCTTGGTGTGGGTCCCTTCTATAAGTCTATCTGACTTATGAAGGTATGCTTCATTTTCATTTAAAGTTTTGGGCCGACATAAGCAAAAAAATTGTATCTTGATAAGAAGCCGACACATATTGAATTCTTGGGTTAGTGGATATATAAGGGAGATCGAAAAATCATTTTAAGTGTGTGTGAGATAGATAGTGTGTGTATACATGATATCCGACAAGAGTATGTGTGAAAAGTGTTAGATCAGTTATTTGAAGGGAAAAAAGTGTTTGTGTGCAAAGTAGAGTAGGGCAGAAGTGTACAGTAGAGCAGGGCAACACAACGATCTAGATGACTAATCCGAAATAGGATTCTGAGCTTCATTGGAACTGAACTTTGGCATTTGAAGATGATTTATTCTTAGTTCAATTTTTTTTAGTAATCTATGTTATATTTGTATGGCAGTGAGCCGCTAACATTGAGTAGTGAGCCCTAGGCAATGCACCTAAATGCAAGTGCATTCCCCTCTTTATTTTACTTTTAATAGAGTAAAACTTTGTGGATTAGTCTCCACCGTGGTTTTTCCCCTAACAGGGTTTCCACATAAAAATATCTAGTGTTATGGTGTTCATCAATGTGACTGCATGTTTTTATTTGTTATGTGCTGCTAATGTTATATAAAGTTCAATTATTGTTGTTGATGGTTTTAAATTTGTTATGTAAAGTAAAAATTGTTGAACACTGATTCACCCCCCCTCTTAGTGTTCCTTGCATCCAATAGTTTTTGTGTAGAAATGGACATGTTTTCATTCAATGAGGAGTGCATTGGTGTGATAGAGAATGAAGATGCTTGTTCAATTTTTAATGAAAAATTCTAGGTTACATCAAATATTTTGCATTTGGGTCAACATACCTATCAATTGATGACGCACATGAAGTTGTGAACAAAAATGAATGTCTTTCTACTAACCTTGTTATTTCTAAAAAAATTAGCATTCAAAAGATTTAGATGTTCATATTGACATTGTGGAAGGTAATATTGACTATGTAACTCATTGCAGTAGTGAATATGTTATGAAAAGTCAATATGGAAATTAGGGCTCAAGGTTAGGTTCTAAAATTATTGAGCTTATTTTGAAACATTCTACATTGAGTTGAATTTTGATTTGAAAAATGAATCAGACTATGTTACTAAACTAGAAATGAGTGTATTTACCCAATTTTGGGATGTTGATGATGCATATGATCTTCATTTCCAATACACCAAGAAGCGTTATGATGTGGCTACGTCAAAATGATTAGATGTGTGCTCTTACCAGTGTGATGATGTCCAATTCAAAGAGGTTCCTAAATATGAACTTTTTCTATTTGATGCACTTGAGGGTTATTTGCGTAGTACACAAAATTTTTTTTATGAAAGTTTTATGTTCAAAGTGAAAACTAATAATAAAGTTATCTTAAGTGATACTAGCTATGCAATGACATATGAATGTTTCAAGTTTTTAGTCTAGTTGGAAAATATTTTAATGGGGCATGATACTGAGATAGATAATGTCAAATATCACATTATGCATGATTGTAATTCACATGATAAGTGTGATGTATACATATTAGATGATGATTTATTTCATTCAATGAACCACTATTTCTTTAAGCCATCTACCGGTTGTGTCTCCTGTTTCACCAGAAGCTCTTTGATCCTATGATTGTAGGCTCATACGTTTTCATTCTTTCCTTGTTTCATGTTATATATTTCTACCACAATTTCATTGTCGTCCTTGAGAAGTTTAAATTCATCTTCAAATGCTCTCTTGAGTAATTGCCATGAAACTTTCTGTGTTGCTTCAAGTTCCATGTACCAATCTATAGCTATGCCTCTTTGCATCATTGGGAATGCTCTTAGCCAATAATCCGCATTGTCCTTCCCATTCGCTATCCATATTATCTCGCACATTTTACAATGACGTACAAGATCCTCTGAACCATTCCCCATGAACTTCGGAAATTTCTGCCTCTCGGCTTGCGGAGACACCATGTTTCTTCCCCGATTCTCTCCTTGTACATTGGACCTGATTGGACTATTTCTCCCCTGACATTCTAGTGCCTCTCTTGCACTCTTGGCCACGTACAAGTCAGAAACATGTCCCCTCTCAATGTCCTTTGCACCTTGAGTCTCCTGGGGTTCATACCAGTACCTCCTCTACTCAGGGGTCTTTGGCTCGGATCCTCTAATCCTTGGTCCCTCATCATCCGATATGGACAACTCTCAGATGCAGCTTATACTATTTTCAAGTGTTTTTAGAAGTTCATTTTCATCATTCTCAATTTTTTCTTTATCAGCTACAGATGGTATCCTAAAAGTTCCTTCATCACTTTCCTTGGAAAATTTTTGGTGTAGCGTAACAATAGATTGATTTATTTCAATAAGGTCTTCATTCATTTCTTCACCAATTTTCTTTAGTCTTCTTTGTCAAGTTTCTTGTTCCTTTAGTCTAAGTGATCATCATACACTTTCCTCTGGTGTTTCTTGCCCACTTGGTACTCAGTTTTTGTCCTTGTTGGGTTGTATGGGCATTAATTGTTGGGTGTACGATCATTGATTTCCAGGAGTATGTCTTTGGATAGTGCCATGCTCCTCTTCCTCCCGCTTGCTCCTTTCCTCATACCATTGTAGTATCTGTTGTCTTTGGTGCTCTTGGTCACTCTCCACTTGAAGATCTTGAAAGATGATGTAATGAAATGCCAACAACCTTGGCAATCAATTGAGGAGATGGTTGACCTTTGGATTGATGTGCAGTCTGTCCCAAATGACCGACTAAGGGATCTCTTGTCTAAGAGCCTCCCTCCGTATGTGCTCTCTCAATGAGATATCCCACAAGTTGACAAGGTCTTGTGTCAAGTCATCTTCTCTTTCCTCGTTTTCTTGTACGGGTTCCTCCGTCGGATGACCCATCACAATGCCATTCTATCGTCGAGTGCTTTTCCCCAAGTTCACTTAGGCAATGACGCCAAATGTTTACTCGTTGGGATAACTTTAACGTACTATGAGAGTAAACGGATGAAGCTTACAGAACATAAGCATGCACAGAATAGGAATTACATTTATTCATTAATTCAACAAGTACAAAAGTATAATGTCAACATCAAAATAGCATTGTTCTCGATTACAATAGACTCTAGTACATATAGTCACTAGTGGTGGTTGAGAACCTAACCATCATGACACTTCGTAACAACCAATTTTAACTAATTAGGACTTAATTACCCAAAACAACATGTGACATCCATTGTATGAAATATTTACAATGTGACTATAGTTTTATTTAAGTATAATTAACTACGGCTAACTACGACTATGACCATCTACAATATATATATATACATAAACTTACTTCCCAAATATATTCTTGCCAATAGTGTTTAATCCAATAGATCTCTTATAATTTCTGATCCTTATTCCTTTGTTTCCAATTTGCTTAATTCATCTAGATTTCTATTTGATGCCCCTCACAAATGTTTGGTTCCGCCTTTAATATCTTCCATAGTGGGGAAAAGGTTACATCTTTTTAACAACACCCCTTCTTTGGTGAGGGACACACCCCTCCATATCCCATCACTGCCTTAAAGCTTTCTTTTAATAATTATTAATCATTTGTAATGTCCCCAATTTAGCTCTACACTCTTCAATTGGATTTAGCCTATTTTCGGAAACCTGTAGTCTAATCAGTTGTGCAAATTAGGGTTTCCTTTTTTATAGGAGGTTTCAACTTGGTTTTTGATTGATCGCATGTAGGAGTTTGGAAGTGAGCTTCAGGGAGCTTTCTAAGTTTTTAGAGAGCTTCAAGATGTGGTGACATGCATGTTATGAAAATGACAATCATTTTTGGTGGATACCTTGCATGTAGGAAAGGTCTTTGGGTCTTTTTGGGTTTTCAAAGAGCTTCAGAATGGTGTAACATGCATCTCCATCTAACAACCTTTCCAGGAACTTGCTATTTTTAGTAAGTCATGACAGTTTCCTGGTTTGTGCTCAAAAGGCGTTTGGAAACACTTACTATTTTTAGTAGTTTGCTATTTTTAGTAAGTTCTATTTATGGCAGTGTCATTCTAGCAGCAACTCAGTCATCTCTAGTCCATATTTCTATTTTGGGCAATGAGGCAATTCAGTTTTGGGTGTTGGCTTCTTCATTCCTCCTAGTGCTAAGTTTCAATACTTAGTTAATTTTTAGTTGTGACTTTTGGACTTAATTTTTAGTTGTGACTTTTGGACCCACATGCCTAGTCAATGAACTTTAAGTTGTTTTAAAAATGGGGCCCGGTGCTGTCATAATAGTGGTTTACAATTCCTGAGAGGAACGAATTTTAGCTAAAATCACATATTTTTAGAAAATATAATGATTTAAGCCTTAAAAAGTTCCATTTTAAGGATTCCAATTGAATAGGGTTTGATCAAATCACCTTAGATCAAACCCCCTTGGATAGAACTTCGCTAGTTTTAAACCATACCTATAAATGCGTCTCCTTTACACCTATCAAAATGCTGATAAAAAATCACTTTTGATTTAGCTTTTGGGGGATCAAATGAATTCATTTAAAATTTATTTCAAATGATTATGGTATTCCTCAGAACAAGCTATCCAATGAATATAATTTTAATATGTTTTGGTTTTGTTATGTATTTGTTTTTTAAGTTTTATTAAACATAGGTTTTTCATCGAAAATGAATTTCTTTGTTCTTCACATGTGGAAAAATAGAAGATTATCAAAAAAAATTGAAAAATATGAGTGCACCAGATATTGAAGTCCTTGATCCAACAAAAAAAATAAAATAAAATTTTGACATATACAAAAAAAGTTACGTGCTATATGGTGCGTCGAATTGTAATTTGTTTCACTTTGAAACTTGATTAAGGAAAAAATATTCAATAAAAACTAACAAGTGGAAGCACTAGATATCGAGTTACAAATCTAAATTTGAAAGAATTAGAATTTTATCCTTCATGGAAAAGAGTTATGTGTTATATGGTGTGTCACTTTTAAAATGTTGTTTTTGAAAAAATCAATTTTCATGGGAGATGGAAAAAGAAGTGCAATTTGATTCCAAAAATTTTGAAAAAAATATTTTTAGACTCTACAAACAAAATTAGATGAGACTCTAGTTTGCACCATCTTCAAATTCCTCACAGTTTAGCCGCTATAGGTGCCCGAATGTGAAGATTTAGTTAAAAATAATAATTTCAATGTCTAGTTTGGCCAAAAATTGTAAACCACTATTATGGGATCACCCGGCCATGTCTTGGATGCCTAAGTGGAGAAGTTTAATATTTTTCAAAGTTAAATTAAATGCTTTTACCTTGGACACCTAAGAGAGGAGATAATAAAATATTTTAAATATTTTAAAAAGTGCTTTGTGGAGATGGGCGTCCCTTTGAGGAAACTGAAGAGTTTTCTTTGGGAGTTACAAGTCGATTCTTTTGCAACAATCCCCCCCAGCACAAGCGAGGGGTTTGAACCTGTGACCAACTCTGATACCAATTGTTGGAAACACAAAGGTAGACAACTGAGAGGGGGGTGAATCAGTTGTCATGGAATTTCAAATACGAACCACCTTCAAAAATTAATCCTCAAAGATCCACATGTTACAACACCCTGTCAGCCAAGAACATGAAAAACATGAACACGAAGAGAAAATATCGAATCATGAGCACAACGATCAATGTGGACGTGCAACACAAATAGAGAACGATCTAGAAACATCCACAAACATCATGAATCACCAGCGAAGCATCCACAACAACTAAACTTGCTAAAATCTCATCACCTTCATTCAGGAACACCAACTGAAGTAACCAAATTACTGTTAGAATACAAATTTTCATAACTCGATCAAATCTTCACGCGGATCTCTAAAACCCAACGTGGACAAACTAGATATACTCGACAAGAAACCCTTTAATCCACAACCTCTGATCATCAACGGACTAAAATCACCGACAAACTTCACTTCACTTCACAACTAACAACCTGCAACTTATTTCATTACAATTTTCTCAATATCCTCAACATATACAGCCTCTAAGACATCAATGCCAATAGTGTTGACATCAATGACAACCACATATCAGCAACACAACCACAACATCCAACATCCAACACATTGAAGGTTATTTATTGAAGCCTTGTTCATTGATTCTTATCTTTGGAAAATTTGATAATGTTATGTTGTTGAATTGAATTCAGAGCCACTTTGAGGAGATCCCTCCTAGTACCTTTACTATGCCATTCTTTGGGCTTGAAACGATAGCTTCTTAGATGGCATTTTTAAGACCGTGCTTCACTTAGGAGTGTGGATAGAGCTTATTCATGCTTGTTATAGTAGGTTGTTGTTGTATAATCTATTATTTTTTATTATTATAGGCAGATTGTTGGTTTATAATCTATTTATACTACTATTGGAAGTGCTAGCTGAAGCGCATTTCTGTTCGTGGCTTCATCAACATATTTTATTTGGTTTTGGGTATTTACTCAAGTTGTTCTCCTATGTAGGGCACCTAGTTCTGCAAGTTTTTGGAATTTATTATTCAGTTTTGGATTTTTGGGAGAAGATCAACCCTTCTTGGAGGTCGTACCATCTCCTCCTGGCTGCAATGGAAATTGTGCCAATTATTTGAAGTTGTTTTGGCACCATTTGATCATTAGATTTTGGACGCCTTGATTAGAGGCTTCATTTGTTTGTTGTTTGAAGTCTTTTCGAGCTTATTTGAAGAAGTGGCAACCATTTTGATGAATTTATTATTTGCTGGTCTGATTTTCTGTACTTACTGTTTCTGATCAGACTTGTTTAATTTTGATATACTACTGATTTGAGCTCTATTTCTATGTCATTCTCATATTGTAACAGTTAGAGGTTTTTACTCTAACTCCTTGTCACTTTGGAAGAATAACTCTATGTTTGCAGCCAAAAAACTCTTATTATTGTAAAACTAGTTTAGAAGTACTAACAACTATTTATTTATTGTTGCAATTTAATTATTTGTATTCACTCCTACTAAAGAAGTGGTTGAGTTAATAATTTTACTTTCAGTGCTTGTTAAATTTTCTCCCACTGAATAAGTGGTAGAGTGGATTCATGGTCGGCTTGCCGCCTTATTATTTGTAATTAGTTTTTCTCCCACTGAATAAGTGGCCGAGCTTATGGTTGGTTATCCGCCTACTCTTGTATTTACTTTCATTCATGGTCGGCTAGCCGCCTGGCAGCTTTGTAATTCATTTTCTAGTTGCTAACAATCCTTGACATTGTATGTTCTCACCTCGCCCACATTGGGATCTTGCTGATCAAAAGGTGAAGGTTTATTTTCCAAGCTGGTTTATATTTGGAGCTAATGCTAACAGTGTTGATTTGTGCTGATAAAATCCAAAAAAAATTAAGGGGGAATATTACATCATGTTTTTTTTGAATCGCCATCCATGTCTAATGTTAATTGATTAGTTTGTTTAGTCTTTGATTTAGGCAACAGTCCACAAGTGCTGCTATCCTTCTTTTGTCTTACGTGGGGGCATGACAGCAGTGGTATATTTTTCTTTTGTCTTTTAGTGCTTGCTAACATGGTTTGTCCTTTTTGGAAGCTCTTTTAGAAAAGTAGCCCTCCTTTGTCTTGTAGTGGTTGCTTATAATTGGGTCCTAAATAATTTAATTTGATTTTTTTTTTAAATCGAGGGTGCATGACAGGGTACATCTGTTTTTTCATACGTTTAGTGTTGTTTCTAGAATTTAACTTGTGATGATAAAGAAATTAAGTACCGCAATGTTGGCCACAAGAAAAAATCTTTATGTATAAATGTGTATACCCATATATTTAAATGCATGTTTTTAAGTTAACATCAATAGCTATGTGGTTTGCATCAAATATAAAGAATGTGAGGTCAGAATATTGAAAATGTAATATTTAATAATTGGAGATTATGCTTGACTTGGCTAATATAGACTCAGCAGAAGGATTAGCAATCATGTTGTTTGTGCAAGCCCAACCATGCAGAAAGAAAACCTCAATATCTGCCAGGTAAGGGTAAGTATCTTGAGACAAGCAGAAAGAAAAGACATATGATGTTTGTTTCACTAATGAAGAACTTTGTCAGTACTAAGTGGACATTCTAGGACTCTCTGCGCCTCTAATTCTATCATGTGGTGAGGGAAACTAAGAGGCCTTTCTGCTTGTTCCTGCTGCCTCCTTGCTTTTCTATAAGAGTTATCGGGCTCAACCAGTAGATGCAACATTGGGATGAAAACCTTCCTATCCATTGCTTTTATGAATAGAGGGATCATGGAACAAAACATATACAGAGAAAAAGTATGCAGTCCCTGCTGCAACCTATGTGGTGTCCTTAAAAAATTGATTTTTCATTATGATTATAGAGGTCAACTTGTAGGCATAGTAACAAGGTTCAAAATTTTTGGGAGGTTCAAGAAGTGGAAATATTTTCCAAAGTGCAGAATTTAAAAAGGTGAAAATCATGACATGCAAAATTGGATGGTTTATCAATGTTTTGAGCTAATGTATTTCTTTTTATGAAGCATAGTTACAAGAATTAGATTTGACCAACTTAGTAGGCTAATTTTTAACTCAAACTTGGAGTTGGCACTTAGACTTAGCTAAGACTTGTCAAAGACTCAACAAATTAGAAAAAAGCCATGAAATAAAGATATTTTAAAGAATTGAAATCATGCGCTCTTCACTAAATTGATTTTAAAAACATGATAAACTAATCAAATAGAAGCCACCTTGATCACATGCACAAATATACATTGATAAAATGTGAACAAAACGTAGATTTAATCTGAAAGAAAAATATTTTTTTCAATTAGTGCTGAGATTTCTGGATTGTAACTGTGTGATCTTTTTTGCATCAACATTTCAGATCATACTCTATGGTCCATCATCAGAATGCTGAGCATAGAGAATACAGAATGACCTATTTAGCTTTACAAGTCTGCTTCCTTTTTTTTTCAATTAGTGTTGAGATTTCTGTATTCTCTATACTCAACACCCTGATGATGGATCATGGAGTATGATCTAAAATGTTGATGCAAAAAAGATCACACAGTTACATTCTATAAATCTCAACACTACTTAATCATGGACTATGGAAACTTCATCCAATTACATTTTTTTCAAGTTATATAGAACTCATGGATTATAAAATCTATGGCATTAAAATAAAACATCAGAGCTAAAAAATATAACTATGGTTGAGATCAACTTGCATTACTCAACCCAACATTTGTAGGTGTACATCAAGTCTTTTGTGGGTGTCTAAGATAAGGCCATTAATGATAATGAGCCATAGTATTTGCTTGTGTATCAATGACACCAACATTTGATGGACTATCATTTTTCTTTTCCATGGCTATTGCCTCAACTTCAATATTTTCCTGATCAACCCACACAAGGTCCCCCTCTGACCTTGTTGATATAATTTTATTATAGATTAACCTTCTCTAATATGATGAAAGACAAATTAGTGCCTGAAATTTGCTTGTGATAGAGGTGAATGTTATAATATATAGGAAAAATCATTCAATCTTTGCATCAACAATTTGTTGTTCCTAATTCATGCCATTTGGTCTTAAAAATGTTAGTGCCACATATCAAAGGGTCGTGACTATCATCTTCCATGATATGTTGTATGATATTGTTGAAGATTATGTGGATGACATCCTAGTTGTGGCATCGAGGTAGATCCAAATAAAGTAAAATAAATAATAGAAATGCCACCTCTTATGAACCTTACATAGCTACATAACTTACAAGGGAATTTTCAAGCTATTAGATGATTCATCACCCAATTAGTAGATAAGTTTTACCATTTCTCATGTCTACTTTAGAAGAATGTCAAGTTTGAGTGGGTCAATAATGCTAAAAGTCAATTGATCAGATCAAGGAATACTTGTCTAGTACTCTAGTTCTAGTTAATCCCAATCCAAAAAGGCCTTTGTATTTATACAACTTAGTTACAAAACATGCCTTAGGTGCCCTCTTAGCTCAACATAATGATGAGGGAAGACAAAAATCTATTTATTACCTTAGTAGGACATTGGTTGGGTGTGAATTAAATTACTCATCCATGGAAAAAGTTTTCTTTGCAATAGTTCTTACCACCTAGAAACTGACATTACTTGCTTAATGCTACCACTCATTTGATCACAAAAATTGACCCATTGAAATATTTGTTATCCAAAGTAGCCCTTACTGGTCGAATGGAAAAGTGGGTTGTGCTTCTTAGTGAGTTTGATATTGAGTATGTCAAACAAAAGACAATCAAGGGACAAGTTATAGTAGAGGCTCCCATTCAAGATTATCATCCTTTGACCATAGAATTTCCAAATGAATCCATCTTTCATATTGAAGAATCCAAACCATGGACAATATACTTTGATGGATCATTTACCTCACATGGATCAAGTGTCGGCATCCTTTTGATCACCCCAAGGTGATTTCATTCAAAAAGCATTTCACATTAGCTTTCCTTGCACAAACAACATAGAAAAATATAAGGCATTAATTTCTAGTTTGAAACTAGTAGTACAATGACACATTCAACACTTACAAGTCTTTGGAGATTCACAATTGGCAGTCAAACAAGTCAATGATGAGTTCCTTACTAAGGATGATAAATTGTTCCCTATAAATTCATGGTTGATAGTGTTGATGGTCAATGTAACACAACAATGTTAAATAGAATATTTCTACCCTATTTCTCTTGAAATAGATAAACAACCTAAAGTCACCTATCTTCCAAGGTCTCTGTAGTTGGTTCTCAATTGTGCTGATGTTGTTTAGTGGCCTATGCAACTATAATATTCAAGGGGTTTGCTATAAAAGGAATATAAACTATATAGTACAAATTAATCTAATGTTTGCGGGTGTAAATAAATATCAAAAGATAGAATAGAGCTCAGGACAGCAAAACATAAATGTAAATTTCCTTTAATTTAGACATACAAACTTCATAATGAGCCTTCCTTTCAAACAACTAAACCATAAAATGATACAATACATAGAATAATCCATACCATTGCATTCATTCATAGTGCAAATTTAAGACTTACAATCATTCACCATTCATAAACTTCAAAATCAAACAAGAACATGTCACCAGTTCATTATTGAAATTAATAGATCAATAAACATAAAGAAATATCATTCACAAGTAATTCATGGAAACAGTCTTAGCTTCAAAATATTCTATTGAATTTCATCAAATAAGAGACATTTATGCACAACATTCACTGGCATACAAATGACCATTGCTCATTGACATCACCATTAAAACTAAAACTGGAAAATAACATAAAGTGTATTGAAAACTATAAAATGTCTAAGCATCTTGCATGAAAACTGTAAAAGCTTATAATAACTATAAAAATTATCCTAAATTCTCCTTAGGCAGCCAATCTTTTTCCAATTAGCCGACCTTTACAACATGGAGAGCAAAACTACATATAGACAAGTCCTAACACTAATTCCTCCAGTCAAAAATTTGAAATCCACCAATCAGGGAACAACTGGAACTACATAAGATAACTGCCCATCATGATCTTTAGTTCAATTGTTGATGACCCTGTATCAAAATCTGATTCACAAGAAGGTCGAACTGCTGGGAGATCTTTAGTTAAACTTGTGTTATGATCCTAGAAAATAGGGAAGATCTACCCAACTGGACGTACCATCTGATGCTTTATTCAAAAAAGAATATTCCACACACTTTACTCCCCTGTCTTTTGTTCAAGAAAATACTCATCATAACTATCTAACACGTGTTAAGCATGTCCACATATGGCCCATCCACCCAACTGTCCTCAAATTTTATTCTTTTTAATTCAGCAGAGGTGAACTTTTGCATATCATCCAACTTGGCAAGCTCTTTTTGAGCAATCTTTACTACCTCCTTGATGTCCATGAACTTGTCAATCAATAAGTCATTACCATCATCTCCCCTTTGCATTACCTCTTGAAATCTATTACCCCATTTGTTTCTTAACTCATCAAGAGGGAAACCGTCTTTGACAAGACATCTTCATTCACCATCATAGCTATGATTGCTTCCAATTCCACAATTTGATCTGCCAAATCCTTGCCAGTCTGTTGTACTTCATTTCTATGGGAAAAGATAAATGAAGTCCTAAACCTGATAATGTTGATAGTTTTATCAATGAAATCTTCATTACCTCCTTCCAGGATAGATTGTTCCAAGAGTGTTTGTTGAGTTCGTTTAGTAATCTCTTCCAACTTCCTTGCATGCTCTCTATATTCTTCTTCTTGCTTCCAAAGGTCCTTAGCATATGCAGTCACATCATTGGATGATTCTAATGCTTCTTTATGAACCTTGTGGGATTCAACAAGTAACTCCACCTCTTGGTTTAGCCTATCAATCCATCTATCCAACATCTTTACCTTGCTTCTCATCTCAACAAGATCATCAACTTCTTTCTTGCTTAACAAAATGGGTGTTTGTGGATCTAAAAATTGTATAGAAATAGGAGAGGATAGGTCCTTTAAGAACCTATGCAATTGATCCAATTGAGCCTTGAGCTCATCTTTCCTTTGTTTATCTTTTATCATTTTGAACTTGGTGGAGGATGCTACAATATCAATTAGGTCCATTTGGTGGTTTCTTGTAGGCCTTCCCAAGTTTATAGTACCCAGTTGATAATCACTCAATTGTGTTTCCTACTTGTCCTTATCCACCATAGGGATGGTACACTCAGCCACAATCTCTCCAACATCTATTAGTTTAGTGGAATGAAGGACTCTAGCCTTTTTCTTGGGCCTCTCCTTCTCAATCTCTTTCATCATGTCATCCCAGTTCAGGGGTTGGGGTTGGATCATCTGCTTCTTTTCTAAGTTTGTAAAGACAGAAATATTTTCATGCAGCAAAAGAGTATCATTCATTTCAAGTAAGAAGATAGAGGTACATCCATAACAAGATATATTCATAACATGTATACCATGAATTATCCATAAATGCTCAAAGCAATTTCATATAACATTATCAATGTACATACACCATTAAGGGTGTTACAAATCATCTATTTCAATGATATAATAAACAAGTTTACATGAATATTATATTCAAGAAATAAAGTTACAATGTACAAATTGTCTGTGTAAGCCATTAAGAAATAGTATAAGAGATATATCCATGACAAAGTGTTGGCGTAACAACTAGCACCTCTAGAGTAAGAGTTGGTATGGAAAGCTATGCACACTACGCAATGAGTGCTCTTAAAATTAGGAGGGGAATCTCCCTCATTGTGCTTGACAAAAGTACTTGCAAAATGGAAATAAACTAAACTAAATCCTATCTTTTTGTTTCAGCTGTAGAGGTACAAGGCTTTCTCGAAAACTATATACGTTGCAGCTGAGAATTTTCTGGTTTTGTAGACTACTAACTACAACTAGACTTAATTACTTAAATTCTATCTAGTTTCCTCAAGAAAAATAGAGCATGAGGAAACAAAGCAAGGTTTGAATATCAGACGATAAACAAGTGTAGATTCTCAAATTGAAGGCAAGGTGGCACATCTATCAGCTCAATCTAAACACACTTATTGGTAACAACAACACACGATAAACTGTATACGTATTCTCAACTTGAAGGAAAGGTGGCATGACTATTAGCTCAATCCGAATAAGTTTATTATTCACAACAATACATGATAACCAAGTGCAAATTCTCTACTTGAAGGCAAGGTGGCACAACTATCATCTCAATTTGAACAAGCTTATTGAACACAAAACAGATTTTATCTAACTATGGAAAGAATTCACCATTACGATTGCATGAAACCCTATGTGGCATAACAATTAATCATAATAGTAAAGACGCATGAACAAATACCAAAAGAGCAATATTGAGGGCAAGGTAGGCACAACATATATTTCTCTTTCATGCAAAAGTTATGTACAAATGAGCAAAAGCTCTTATTTATAGACATCAAAAGGTGTAGGGAACCCTAAAATCACCTTGAGTCAACTACAGTCTTACAATGCATGCAAGATTTATTGCTAAGCCCTAATAAAGGAAACTATACAGTTAACTGGAAAATTACCATCAGTTAACCAAAACATTTAATCTAAAAATGGACAATTGTGCAAGCATGCACGTCCTTATTGAAAGCGAGTTAACTAGAAGACTATCATCAGTTAACGGAAAACCCTAAAAGAAACTCCAAGTGTGTAAAGCTAATCTCAGAATAGATATGCATGAGACAAGACAACGAGTTAACTTGAGAAAGTAACGCCAAGTTTAACTCCTGTGTGTAATGTCTATCCTGGGAGGTGAACTGAAGTTTACTGTCGTGATCTCGAGCAATCAATCCCTCAACGAGATTGTTAAGCTGTATCACTATCTGGAGCTTTGAGACTCTATCAAAGAATGCTATGTGGTGCAGCATATCCTCACCGGTGTGATCTGAGGTGAAGTTCACCTCTCCTCCTTGTTGCCTCATCGAACAATGTTGACTGTAAGCTGAGTAACCTTATAGCCAACGGTCTCCCCATTGAAAATGGTATCAATGAGTGCCTGAAGCTCTGACTGAACATTGGTAAGCTCAACGTAGGCACTACCCTCAATCTGATATCGACACGATAAGCGAGAAACTAAGGTTCTCATAGACTGGAGTTCACTAGTAACGTGATCTCTACTCTCAACCAACTCTGATGCAAAAGTCTCTTCTATCTTTGCCTTGAAAACCAACTATGTTTTCCAAGAGTAGATAGCTTCCCTATCCTCTGCATCTGTGACTGCATCATATGCCACACTCAGGTGAGCAACCATAATCTCATCTCGGGGTTTATTAATTGCCATATCTCGCTCCTCATCCTGGAGACGAATACGGAGCTCTCATGCATTATACCGCAACTGATATAACTCTGTAAGCATAGCACGACCTCTAGCAATGAACTCTTCTTCCCACTCATCCAAACGCTTGCCATATGCAACTAAGTGATTAAGTTGACTTTGCTTTGTTGGAGGCTCAAGCATCGGTGGGAGTGTGGCGATGACCTCTGGTCTATGTACAAGGCTAGAAATATACTGACGAAGCTGTCTGATTTCAGCCTTGAGGGCTGCCTTATCTTCTCCATCCTTCAGTATTCTATCCTTGGCACTGTCTGTAGCAACCTGCAAGAGATCAACCTGGGTCTGGCGTGTGCTACGACCAAGGTTAACTGTGATAACCTTGAAATCCTGAGATTCCAACTCTGCCAAGCTCTTCCCCTGTGGAGGTACAACAGTCTCGATGACAATCTCCATGTTAGTGTTCCTCTCTACATGAACCATGTTCTTGACCCTCTTGTCTGGCACATCCTGATAAACCTCATCAAAATTGGAATGATTGAGAACATAGGATGGTTGCCTCCTCTTCCTTCCAAGCTGAGCTTCGATCCAAGATTGATCTCGGCTAATGCTACTAGAAGGGTCTGTACTAGCAACGGGAGGTTGCGACGAAAGTGAATGCGTAGAGGACCCACTATGAGGTGGAGAGTCTAAATCCAATTCAATGTAAATTGGGACTGGTGACTGCTCTGGAACTAGTGTAGGAACTCGGGGATGAACCTCAGGCACTGACGGACTCTGAACTGGTCTCTAAACTGGCTCTGTGACTGACTATCTGTTAGGCTTCATGTATGTAACAGTGGCAAGCGCCTTGCCCTTTGAATTATTTGGCGCTTGACCTTTCTTAGGAAGGTTACTCCTTTTCTTTTGTTTGGGCTTTGACGAGGAAGGTAGCGAAGGATTCACCACTACTGGTGGCTCTACTCTGGGCACACTTACCCTCCTGGTCTTCTTGCTGTCGAGGTAAAGTATACTGTTCTGAATAACTCTACTTGACCTCTCCTTGTTCATTGCATATTATTTGGCATACCAATCAACTGCTGGCAACAGTTGTGTATCAACCTGCTCTCTGAAAAACTGAGGAAGAATCTCTCCCTCATCATCTGATAAACCTCCCACATCTTTTGACAAGAAAATAGAAATCTGTGAGAGAGAGAAGCGGTCGTAACTACGTCTGCGAACCTCGAAGTCATCTGAGCAATTTTCCTAGTAATCCTCCATAGAAGGCTCATGAAATATACCTCCAGCAAGGTGAGTTGTGTAATGACCTGAAAGATCATAGGAACGTGCTTCAACAAGATACTTAAGATGATATTTCTCAAGCTCTTCCCCTACAACTTTGGCATCAATTGTCGTCTTGCACCAATACATTCCAAACTGAAAAGGAAAGTTGATAGATGGTTTATGCCTACGGCGTAAAAGACGATGAACATCATGCACCTGTCTCAAGAACTCCTGAAAGATTGTCTTATCCGAAGGATAACGTGGACGCCTAGCTAGATTTCCTCTAAATCCATATACTCGGATGTAGGTGTATGTTGGGAACTGAATAAACCAATCGGCCCATCCATCCATCGCTGCCCTAGCAACTGCCGAGATACGAACGTGCAACTCTCGGTCCAAATTCCTCACTGTATAAGTTAGAAAAGCCTCATGAACATGCTTGAAATAACGTTCAGCCTTAGTAAACTCAAGCTGATCATAATACTGATAGACTTTCTGAACACTGAGAATTTCCACGGTGTTTAATCCTCGAAACTGACCTTGATAAGCGATCAAGTACACGAGATACGAACACATGTGAAACTCATGGGCAACTAGGAAACCGGTGATCTACCTATAGAGAATATCGCTGATGAAGGATGCCCAGTCATAATGCTCCTGCCCAAAAATGATGCGACCAATAATGTAACACATCCAAGGCTGGAAAACATTCGCATGTGCTTGACCTGAGACATGATTCAGGAGTGTGATTAGAATCGCATACTCATCCTTGTATTCACCACGACCCACATTATTTGGCAATCTGTTCTTTGCTTGTTTTAACCATCTTTCTACCATCTTCTTCTATCACTTGTCCACATCAGCATCAAATGCCTGCTCTCACTGCTCCATAGAAATAACCAGACTGTTCGGGTGTTGAGGAATGCCAAAACTTCTTTCAATATCCAAAGGTTTGAGACTGCAAATGACTCGTCCATCAATTGACACTATCTCACGAGTAGTAGAATTGTAATGCTTAATACAAGCCATCACGAATTCAACACAATGAACGGAGATTGGTATGGAAGCGGCCTCTAGTAAGCTAGACTGCTCAATATTTTGAATAATCGAAGCTCTGATCTTGACTGGATCAAGAACTGCTTCTGGCAACACTTTGTGAAGATCCGTCTCAACCAACCTGAGGAAGTCATGAGTAAGGATTTGTTTTGGTCTGTGTTGAGTAAGACTACGATACGGAAAACTTCGCTGTTATTTGTGAACGCTTCGACTATCATTGACAAGATTTAAGGCTAAAATAGCTGCGAGAGTTAAAAATAGCCTTTCGAGTTATTTTTATTGAAAAATCTGAGATATGGGTTTTGTCCAAAAAAAGATTCTAAGACAACCCAGAATGTTAGATATGTGAAAATATGACTTCTACTCGATCATGCAAAGAATTTTCAGTTGAGAAAATTAGTAACTCGAGAACGAATGTTCTTAAGTTTAAAAATTCCTGAAAAATCAAGCACAGGATTTTAACTTGAGGAAATTATATAGAAATGATCTAGATGTTTGAACTTGTCAAATTTGCCAATTTCAGGAACATGCGAATCAAAATCTGAAAGAAATCTGAGAATCAAGGAGGAAAAAGACGTTTTTTATATGTTCTTCTTCAATGAAAATTGCCCTTGAATTCTTCAAATTGCTGATAATTGTGAACTTTTAACTTGCAAAAAGATATGTTAGATAAAATCGCCCTTGGAAATTGATGAGGAAATCCGCCTTTGATCTGCAAGAATTTTCCTTTTCTTTGAGAAAAACGAATTTGCTTGAAGTTTGCGCCTTTGTTCTTGAAGAATATGAACTCGCCTCTTGAGAAATTGAATTTCTATTGAAACTTGAGAACTTCGCCTTTGTAAACTGAATTGAATTTGCCTTGAAAAATATGAATTTCTCTTAAGATATGAATTCCTTCTTAAGAAATATAAATTTCTCATAACTTGGTGAATATCAAATGAGGGCGCCATGTTTAAAATAAGAAGAAATTCGCACCTATCTTGGCAACTGCAAGATTTCAAACCCTGATTGAAATAGAAGCTTTCTGATTGGACCCTTCTCAATTTCACTGCCACTGACTTGAAGTTTGAATTTAAATAAATAATAAAATATTCATTATGCAAAGGGGCCAAAAATAGAAAATCACCACTTAATGCAAAATAAATATTAAATATTTTAAACTTCAGTTGACAATTTGAATGAAGCTTTAGGATTCACCGTTAGACTTCACCAATTCTAAAAAGTCATCTTTTGAGCCAATAGGCATCCATTTGCTGAAGATTTTACACTTTTTATTAACTTCCTATTTTATAGCTGACGACAAAGGCACGACTGGCCATCTTCGACACTGATTTCTGAGTGATCGGATGATGCTGAGACTGAACCGAGATATTCATCGGGAAGCTTGTTGAACAAAGAAGAAATGTCTGCTGGGAGTCATCACTACAAAATCCATCATTTAACACCCTAAAAAATTAGATGCCCTTGATTAAATTCATTTATAGGTTCCAGACTTAACCATTTCCTCAAACTGCCATCTGACACTTCAAACAGCTGCTGTCGGCGAACGGTGAACCCTGCTGACAGGAAACCAAGTTCACTGCATGACTGGAGACATTCTGCATCCAACGGATATACGCACAACATCTGAAAAGTGCATTAAGGGCCTCAAAAGTAAAAGCGCCCCTGGCCTTCAATTGCACTGGCAGTGTTTTGACGAAAGTTGAACTTTCATCCAAGTACCCTACTTCGACCTCTGATAACTGGAGCTGGGATAACCCGATTCGAGCCACGTTTGTTTTAACGGATAGCCAAAAGGATTGACAAGAGAAGTCTCTAGAGGCGACGAAGCAAGAAAACTGCTTCTACGACCTCAAATAGAAGGGCGCCCATCCCAAGATGGAATAAACGACCAACACTTAGCCATTTTGCGTATTATCTTCACTTTTCAACACTTCGCCAAAGACCTCGCACGTATGAGCGACTGCCAAATCCTGGAAGCTGATGGTTGGGCTCGTTGGATAGATAAAGTAATTACGCTTGAATCCCGTGAAGACTTCAAAAGCGAATGACCTCATCTGATAGGCCTAAAGGCTAGGCACCTCTAGACTATAGAAATACAATGAAAACCTTATGTTGGTCCGCCCGTGAAATTACGTGCTTGGTAGAAACTCTGCCACAATTACCCAGAAAGTCGGATCGACAGGAAACTTAGTGCATTGCAGAGCTGGACTAGCGTAGTACTAATGTCAAGAAGACTTCGTTTGCAAATTTGACCATTTCAAGGGCCATTTTAACCAGCGCCCCTGAGCTATACTTGCGTTGAAAATGCAATGAAGAAGCTCAAAGATGTGAAAACTCTATTATAAGCTCATCTTCAGATGTCGGCTACTGGAGCTCTAGAACTCAAACGACTGTGTTTGATAATTCATTGGATGAGCAGACTAGTCGTGAAGAAATTGACTGCATCCATCATTAAAAAAAACCAAAATCCAAACCTCCATCTAGAAGGGCACCCTCAAGCTACAGGCATGCTTTTGCTGTAAAAAGACAAGTTTCTGTCATGTAGAATTTTGGGAATTTCAACTTCTATAGCCATTTGTCGGAGTTACGGGTCTCGGATACCTTCGCTGGATAGCTCATCGGATAGCCAAACCAATTATGAAGAGTTTGACTGTATTTATGAACATTTTAAATAAGATTTTGACCTTCAAATAGAAGGGCGCCCCTAGGCTATAGTTGCACTTTCTTGTTTTTCTCTGAGAAATCCTCATAATTTTAACCTTTAAAATCATCATCTCAATCACTGAAATGACCATGTGCAACATGAAAGGCTATCGTGAGACGCTCCTCCATCATGAAATGCTTCGTTCCAAGTCTCTAATTCAGGTTCTGATCAATAAAACTGCCTTTAACTGACAAACTACTGACAAAACTCCATGCTTGATATTGCCCAAAAACTGTACTTGATATCATTTTAGCAAGGTTTAGACTCTTTAAACAAAATGCCTTGATGAAGCAA